>JAUMHB010008337.1:0-27551 GCA_032359685.1 Pittosporum tobira
TGCCCTTTCCCTTGCCCTGTTTCTTAAACCCTTTTCCCTTTTGTACCATAAGAACATTAGGGGTTAGGTCCTTCTTGTTGTTCTGTTTCGCAGTTTTAAGCATCCCATGTAGTTCTATCAATGTCTTGTTGAGACTACGCATGTTATAATTCATAACAAACGTACTATAGTCATCAGGCAAGGACTGGAGAATGATGTCAGTAGCCAACTCTTGACTAATGAGGAAGCCCAATCTCTCCAAGTTCTCAACGTAGCCAATCATCTTGATTACATGAGGACTGACCGAGCTCCCTCTAGATAGCTTGCACGCAGTGAGGTCCTTTACAGTTTGGTACCTTTCTTGTCATGCTTGCTATTGAAACAAGTTTTTCAGGTTAACAATCATCTCATATGCCTCCACGTGCTCAAATTGCTTATGAAGATCTGAGCTCATGGTGGCTAACATCAGACAAGATACATCTAATGCATCATCCTTATACTTTTGGTAAGCATTCCTTTCAACATGGGAAACATTAGTAACAGGTGCCTTCTTTGGAACAGGCTTCTCAAGGACATATTTCTTTTTCTCCTGCTTGAGAACTATTCTCAAGTTTCTATACAAGTCCAAGAAGTTTGATCCATTTAGTTTGTCCTTTTCAAGGACGGATCGCAGTGAAAAGGTTGATGATGAATTGGTTGCCACTATATATCTACAATAAATATATGCAAAGTTTTAGTGACATGTTCATTAACGCTGTTTACAATAAACTCCCACTATATTTATTGTTATTAGTATCCCTCTAAATGATAATATAGTGGGCCAAGATTCATATTTCGATAAGACTTAAGTAAGTTTTGGCTTAACCTTCAAGACTTAGTTATTTGGGTAAGCAATTCCTTGCTAACTGCATCATATGCAACTCCTAGTTGTTGGGGTTGACATCTTATGTCCCGGCTCCCCAACACTATGCCTCAAAATCCAAAAGCATTTTGATGGTCTTGTTAAGTAAACCAATCATCCCATATAGATAACCATTATTCATCCTACTTAACTTGAATACTCAAGAATGCTCTACTTTGGCAGACTCATCTCTTAACGATCCAAGCCTTGACAGTCGTTAGATTGGTAAGGCATCAATTATTACTTAATTTTGATGAGGGACTATTAATTATTTATGCTAGTGAATGTATGGACATATAATTTAAAAGTTAGGCCAAGTTTAAATAGAAACCAAAATGCAATTTAGATGAGCCAAAGCTGGAAAAGAAAGTAAAGAAATGACATGGGTCCAGCCCTTGGGAGGGCAGCCGGCCACTCTAAACTGGTTGGTGTGTGTCAACTTTCTATGGTCCAAGTGTCAAGTGTTTGTGGTGCCTTGCAAAAATAAAATAAAATATCTACTCCCTCTTAAGCCAACAAGCCAAACACTTAGAGGGAAAAAAAAAAAAAGAGTTCGCTTGTTCCATGCACTTAGAGAGAAAGGGAGAGCAATATAAAGAGAGAAATAAGAAAACTCGAAAAATTCATCAAATCCTTGCAAGTTTACTTAAATTTAAGCTAGTACAAACACATATAAATCCACTACGCAACCAAGAGAGATTGAGAAATCAACCAAAATCCAAGGCTAGGAGGCCACGGGTGGAGGAAGTGAATATGACCATTGACTAGCAAGCAAGCTAAGACCAAGGGGAAATAGATCTAACCAATTGTTCATCCATCTTGTTAGAAATGTATAAATTTCCATCCACCCTATGATTTTACATAGCCAAGATGATTTTTTTAATGATGTTTAAGATGATGGTTTAATGTCTTAGTAGTAGATGAGATGTTATATGGTAGCCAAGCATGCTTAGATAGTGTTTGAATGGTTGAATCATATGGAAAAGTGGGAGCATGGTATATAGGTATTTATATTGAAGTTAACTTCTTAAGTAGATGATTTTAATTTATATGAGCATCACGAACCCTTATATATGTGTTAAAGAGTCTAAATAAGAGTATAGAGTTGATGGTATATGGTTTTGTTGGGCTATAAGTTGAGGTAGTCTAATGACCATGCATGTTTGATTCTCAGATGACTAAGAAAAACTCAAAAACTGCGATTCCATTGTAAAATCTGTATAAAATAATCTACTTGTGCGTTTTTCATGAATTGTTTTTTTTGTGGTTAAATTTAGTTGGATGAAGAAACTATTTCCAAAAGGAGTTGTAAAAATATGGTCGTTTGCTATTTGTATAAAATGTTAAAAAAACTATGCAGAATTGACCTAAGATTTTTGGGAAAAACCTAATTTTGGACCAAATTTGGAAATCTGTCTAAAATAGCCTATACGGAAAAAATGGATGAAATATTTTATTTTCAAACTCCGATAAGTTTTTTTTATTTTCCCCAAATAATTTATTATTTTAATATTTTTCGCTATTTTATAAAAATATATAAAGTCGACTGCTAAAAGGTGTTGCAGAGTAAAATTCTGCAAAAACTTTTAACTTTAAAGAGTTGTAGTTTCTTCATCTGAAGTCAGAATTAGGTTATTTTTGTGCTCATACGAAGGTTTCGAAGTCTAGTTTATGAGAAAATTAATTTTATAGCCATGTATGTTCTGTATCTGAAGTTATATGCTTTTAAGTGCTACTGATGTAGTGAGCAGAAACGAATTATTAGTTAAATTAAGTACTATGGAAGGTAAAACGGCTAGAAACTTATTAAGATGCTGATTTAGAGCCTTTTTGATTTTAGGGACTGACTTAGAAGGCAAGGAAAGCGTTAAGGCAGTTAAATGTAGCACTTTTCGAGGAAAGTACAATTCTCAACCCTCTTTATATGTGTAAATAGTATTGTTTTTTACACGTGTATGTTTTAAATGATGGAATTACATGCATTTTGAAATTTAATTATGCATGCAAGAAAGTTAAATGAATTTTTAAAATGGAGTTTGAGCATTGCCGTTGGAGGTTTATCGGTTTAACTAGAATCCCATACGAGCGAGTCCTATGTGTGACACCCCGGGCTCCGTACATTTACTAAACTTTTAGACCGGTCGTCAACTACTCATCAGACTTTCATACTTACAATACATTACAACTAGTCCTTAATGACATTGCAGTGGAATTTAATTAATAATATAATTTTTCAAAAATAATTACAATATTTAATCATCTTGAATTTCCTCCTTTCAGCTATTCTTCCTCGGGCTAGACAAATTCCCAACATCAATTTCATCCAATTCTCTCGTACTCGTCTCTCGGATTATATTATCCAACTGTAAGTAAAACATTCAACCATAACAAGGATGAACAATTAAGCTCAGCAAATACAACCTCTTAAATACTAAAGCATACTTTCAACTTTATTACTATTAGTTTAAGCTTTTGAAATAAACATACTTTCAATGCAAAATATAATTTACTAGGTGAACATGCCATAACCTCCAATTACCTCAATTCTCTGTCTAACCTTAACACACTGTTAAGATCCAACGGTACTAAAACCTTTGGCGATTGTGCATAACGCAATTGCAGGGAAAATTCATAATGTGCCATAGGACTCGCTCCCATGGGATTCTGGTTAAACCGGTAAACCTCCAAGCGGCAATACTCATGCTTCAATTCAAAAACTTACTTATCTTCTTGCATGCCCAAATAAATTTTAAAATGTATGATTTTTTATCATTTAAAACACACATGTGTAAAAAATAATAAAATTTACAAGTATAAAGAGGGTCGAGAATTGTACTTGCCTTGGCACTTAAAACTTACTCCCAACTGTGCTTAACCGGTTAGCCTCCTTTTTCGTTTCCGTCTACGTTTTCATTTTCGTCTTTGCTTACTTCTTTTCCTCTGTTCACATTCTAAACTCTTCTAGAGTCTCTCTAAATCTTACAATAGGTTCCTATGTACATAAACATCTCATATTAATACATCATTCAAGGTTTAGACTTTATAACTTCATTAGTCATTTCTAGTTTACTGCACTAGTGAAACTCATATACGGACGCATTTCTGTTACAGAATTTATTTAACTACAAACTACATTATGAATTTCTAGATCTTCGTATGGGCTCAAGAACAACTCAATTATGAGTTTGTATGAAAAAAGATATAGTTTTCTAAAGTTGGAACAATTTTCAGAAAACTTAGTTCTGTAGTGACTTTTTACAGTCAACTTTGAGCATTTTTAGAAAATACCAAATTATCTCAATTGGAGTCATTATTTTTGAAAAACACAATATACTTTACCAAGTTTAATCATAAAAAGTTTCATTAATTGATGCTAAACAAATAATTTTATATGAGCTTCCAAACTTGACCCAAAATCAAGATTTTCCAAAATGCTTATGCAGGCTTTTTCTAATATTTTATAAAAATAATAAATGACCTTATTTTCTTAAATAAGTTCTTCATATATGTTTCTTATCAAGTTAGCTAAGTTCAAAAAATGTTTCGTGGACAACGCAATCGTAGATTATTTTATACAGATTTTTGAACGTAGACTGTTGATTCCAATTCCTTTATTCCATTAGAAAACTTACAAAAGTCACTTACAACAATTTATTAAAATCCAAAATAGACTCAAAAGATTATGAAATTTGGTAGTCATCATATAAACTTATTTAAGTATTTCTAATAATAGTTTCATGTCCATTTGACAAGCCAATTAATTTTAGTGCAATTTATGAACAGTAACTCGTAGCTGATCGGGATTCAGTGCAAGTGTACACTAATCAAATTATAATATAAAAATTTATCGATCTCACGAGAAATTGTAATTTATTAATTATATACTACTTAGATAATTTTTCACTTATCTAACCAACTAGTAAAGATTGGATTTTTATACAATTAACCTACTAAACTAATTACTAAACAAATCTAAACTAGGGTTTAAACAAAATAAGAAATAACTCTAAGATTTCAATTTCACCTACCCATTCATAATCAAACCAATTGGTTTATCATGCAAGTTATGGAATTTATTTTGTTGTGATAGTGGAATTTTCCTGATTTAGTTGATACTCTATCTCTAGTTATAGCACCCATACTTTAATTATTAACCACACAATCTCCATACAAAACTTAAATAATATGAAGAGCATTAAGTTTTATGAAAATTCTCGGATTCATTAGTCATCACTACCTAGTCTAGTTATTGTTACTACCGAAACTACACAAACAACCTATTCTATCTCTAGCTAAATTTAATTTGTGGTTATGTTTCACATGAGTTCTCACTAGTCTTCTTCTCTCAGTACTTGAACTATGTGACAAAATTCATCTAAACATTGATCAGATATCTAGAAGCATTAATAACATGAAACATAATTCGCAATATAATAAATTCACATAAAAAGCATGATAAAACAATAGATCTAATTAATCATGGGCATGATCCATCTAATCTTAGCACAAAAAAATTTAGAACATAATTATAGTAAAGAAGAAAAGAGAAGAGTTTAGAATAATAGAACCCATAAAGCTACTCAAATGAAAAGCCTTCATCTTGTGGGAAAGCCTCCACCGAATACCGTCTACAAATATTGATACTAAGCTACTAGCTATGAATTCTCAAAATTGATATATAAATTGTCTAGAGGTATATACTATTTATAGGACAAGATACACAATCTGAATTTCTCTAAAATTCGTGCATGAACGGTCGGATCGGATCTCTCTTGCATAATCAGAACAGGAATATGAAAAATCACGCCAACAACCTTGTCCTAGTTTGATTATGATTTGCCCCTTATCCATTCCAAGCCCAAATTTGCACCAAATAGGCCCAAAATCCTACAAAATAAAGTTCAAACAAAGAGTAGTAATCCACACTAAAAATATAATAATTATTTCATGTTTGATTGGACTTTTTAAGTAAATAATGATAAATCAAGAGTAAAAGATATTAAAATATTAAGTAATAAAAAGCTCTTATCAAATTTTTCCAATCTTAAACTCTTGCTTTTCCTCAAGCAAACTAATCAATAAATATATCTAATGGAAATTCAACCTCTTGATTTACAATTCTCAAACCAAACGAATTAATTAATTTGGTGAAGAAAATAATTGAAAACTAGCAATTTATAAGTTATAAATCAATACCAAATCATGCACATGCAAATCTCCACATAATTAAAACCATGAATATCCATAACAAGTCTCAAATCTCTTAAAACTCCATTACTCTTTACAAGTTGTTATGCAAGTGTTCGCGAGCTCATGTGCAGAAAGTATTAATTCATAGATATTTAAAATATCTCAGTTGTACTTTTATCTTTAAGCTTTGTACAATAGACCTCCGACCAATGGACATTTTCTCTTACCCATCGACATGGATCGTCCCCTCGAATACTAAGATCTCAAACGAGCACTTGATTTTTCCTCGTATTTGTTTTTATATGCTTTGCCTATAGAGTTGATGAGCATTTTCTTCTTGTTTCTTTTCAACTCTTTTATTTATTTATTTATTTATTTTATATTCCCTGAATTTTGGAATTTTTGAAATATTTATTTATTTATTATTATTTTCTTTATTATTATTTTTTTGTCGAGGTCAAGTGTTTTTCCAGTAACCAAAAAATATTCAAGAGTCACCATGGAAGTTAAAGTACTTTACCCTCATTTAACAATCTTTCTAAAATATTTCAATAACTAAAAGTTAACGTAGAGTGATTTGAAACAAGTTATATTACAATAATAGGATAGCAAGAGATTTTCTAAAGTCTCTAGGCCTATTATGGATACACAATGATTTAAATATGCAAAATCCGACACATACAATCATAAGCATCAATTCATCAAAAACAACTCACTAGTTCTAAAAAAAATTCAAAACTAATTAAATTACTTCTTTTTTTTTATTTTTTAAGTCTAAATAAAAATAGCTAATAAAAGCTAAAAACAAAGAAATTCTAGCAACCTAATAATATTAAACAAAGAACAACAACAAACAATTCATCCCCTCCCCCAAGTTTAAATTATAGATTGTCCCAAATGTATAGTAAATATAACACATAATGGGAAGAAGGGAACAAACACACCTGTTTATGACGATGGGGGTGACCAAGGCTCCAGTGTTATTGGCCAAGACTTCAATGTATCCAAATGTTGCACGGCTTCCTCCACACGTTTTATGTCAAAACATGTCCTAACTATTCGCACCAAATCCGTCAACAATGGATCCTCGGAGGCTTTCAAATGAAAAATTGTCTTCATAACATTAAAAGTCATTTTCTCTACCCCCAATCTAAGTACCAATTTGCCTTGTTGTACGTCAATGAAAGCCCCTCCTATGGCTAGGAAAGGTCTTCCCAAAATAATGGGTACTTCAATATCTTCTTTCATCTTGAGTACAATAAATCGGCGGGGAATATGAACTTGTCCACTTTTATTAAAACATTTTCCACAATGCTCTTAGGTCATTTCATAGATCTATCTGCGAGTTGGAGGGATACCATTGTATTCTTGACCTGGCCAACTCCTAACTTCTCAAATATTGAATAGGGCATTAAATTTATGCTTGCTCCAAGGTCACATAAGGCCTTATCGAAGTGGACGTCTCCAATCTAACATGGAATGGTGAAACTTCCAAGATCTTTGAGTTTAGGTGGCACTTTATTTTGGAGAAGTGCTGAACATTCCTCATTTAGTTTCACCATCTCGCCATCTTCCAATGTTCGTTTGTTGGCCAAAATATCCTTTAGAAATTTTGCATAGTTCGGCATTTGAGCTAATATATTGACGAACGAAAGATTAATATGTAATTTCTTGAGCATCTCCACAAAATTGGAAAATTGTTGCGTATATGCCTTATTCTTCTTTACAAGCCTCTTGGGGTACAGAATGGTTAGAGTATATGGATTTGGAGTAGGCTCCACCGTTTCTCATTCTTTAGAGGAAGTTGCTGTATTTTTCTAAATTTCTTCCTCTTCTTCGTTGTTTATTTTTTCAGAAACCTTCCCGCAACTTTCAGTTGTCTCTTGTTCATTTCTCTTGGCTCTCGGTGCTTCTAGTGTTTTGTCGCTTCTCAGCTCAATCGCCTTTGCACTTTCCATAGGATTATTCTCGGTGTTGCTTAGAAGAGATCCATATTGTCGTTTAGACATTTGTTGTGCAAGCTGGCCAACTTGTTTTTCGATATTTAGAAAGGAAGCTTGCTCATGGTTGAGTCTTGTATTGGTGCTCTTAATATTCTCCTGCACCGTCTGGGTTAGTTGCCTCATCACATCCTCTAGTGGTGCAGGTGGTCTCTCTAACTGTGGTGCCTTTTGGTTGTAGATTTTGATTTTCCCATTGAAGATTAGGGTGGTTTCGCCATCCTAGATTATAGGTATTTGAATAGGGGTTATTAGTATTTAAATAATTTTGAGTCTGCCCATAGTTAGACAAGTAGTTGGCATTCACATTAGAAGGGGCAAAAGTATTTCCAGCTTGACAGTCCAAACTGTCATGGTTTCCTTGGCAGAAATCACAAGTGACGCTTTGGACTTCTGATACATTGCCCATTTGAGAGCCGATCATCTGTGTAAGTTTTTCTACTTGAGTTTCGAGTTTAGATATCACCTATATCTCATGAACTTCGTTTGTCCTCTTTGGTTGATATCTCTCAGACGGCTAGCAGATGTTATTTGATGCTATTTCTTCCACCAACTGGAAAGCTTCTTCGGGTGATTTGTTATTAATGTTTCCTCTTGCCGTGGCATCAATTGTGCTTCTAAAACTTGAGTCCATTCCATTGTAAAATATCTGCACTTGCATCCAAAGCAGTAAGCCATGGTGTGGGCTTATCCTCAGTAATTCCTTGAATATCTCCCATGCTTCATATAATGATTCGCCAATAATTTGTGTGGATGTATTTATATCATTACGTATCTTTGCTGACTTGGATGGTGAAAAATATCTCATAAGAAACTTTTACGCCATCTCGTCCCAAGTTCGGATCAACCCTGTAAGTAAAGAGGTTAACCAACCCTTTGCTTTGTTTCAGATAGAGAAGGGGAATAATCTTAAACAGATAGCATCAGTAGACACGCCATTAAACTTGAATGTGTCGCATATCCCAGAAAATTATTTAGGTGGAGATTTGGGTCCTCATTAGGTAGTCTATGAAAAATTGTCACGCTTTGGAACATCAGTATTAAAGCCAACTTAAGTTCAAAATTTTTCACCTGAATTGCTGGGCGAAATATGCTTAACGTGTAGTCTTGTAACAATGGGGTAGAGAAATTCCCCATAATCTTCCTTTCAATCGCAACGTTCTCGTTATGATCCCCCATCGTGGCGTCCTTTTGTTGCTCCGATTTAGCCAAAGAATTGAATGTTGAGTTCCTTTGAGCTTGACTTTGTTTCCTTTGTCGTTTATGTAGCGTTCTTTCGGGATTCGGGTGAAATCTCTCTAGATTTTCTCCTTGACTTCGTCTTTGCATACACCAAACCTAGACGTGAACGACCAGATATACACAACGCAAATAGAATAATTAAAACAAAATCAAAAGGAAAAATTATTAGATTAAGAAAAGAATTTTCAATATTGATAATAATTGAAAATTTTCAATCCTTGGCAATGGCGCCAAGAACTTTATCATGGATAAGTGTAAGTGTACACTAATCAGTTTGTAGTATAAAAAATATCATTCCCACGAGGATTGAAATCAGCCAATTATTTACCAACTTTGACAACTCTTTAGCTTATCTAATTGAGCAATAAAAGTTTGATTTTTAATTAAGAAAACTAATTAATTAATTAATTAATTAACTAGACTAATGAATTTAGGGTTTTAACCAATAATAGGAAAAGTGTGCTAAGATTTTGAGTTCACCTACGCATTCATAATCAGATTAATTAGTTTATCATGCAAGTTATGAAATTTATTTTGTTGTGATAGTAGAATTTCCCTTATTTAGTTGCTACTCTATCTCTACTTATAGCACCCCTACTTTAATTATTAACCCTACAGTCACCATGCAAAATTTAAATAATATGAAGAGCATTAAGTTTTATGAAAATTCTCGGATTCACTAACCATCACAACCTAGCTTAGATATAGTTACTATCGAAACTACACAAATAACCTAGATTATCTCTAGCTAAATTTAATTTGTGATTATGTTTCACATGAGCTCTCACTAGTCTTTTCCTCTCGGTACTTGGACTACATGACAAAATTCATCTAATCATTGATCAGATATCTAGAAGCATTAATAACATGAAACTTAACTCGCAACATAATAAATTCACATAAAAAGAATGATAAAACGGTAGATCTAATTAATCATGGGCATGATCTATCTAATCTTAGCACAAAGAAATTTAGAACATAATTATATTAAAGAGAAAATAAAAGAGTTTAGAATAATAGAACCCATAAAGTTACTCGAATGAAAAGTCTTTGTCTTGGAGAAAAGCCTCCACCGGGTACCGTCTACAAATACTGCTACTAAGCTACTAGTTATGAATTATGAAAATTGATATATAAATTGTCTGGAGGTCTATACTATTTATAGGACAAGATACACAATCGGAATCTCTTTAAAATTCATGCATGAACGGTCCGGATTGGATCTCTCTTGCATAATTAGGACAGGAATATGAAAATTCACGCTAACAACCTTGTCCTAGTTTGATTATGATTTTCCCTTTACCCATTCCAAGCCCAAATTTGCACCAAATGGGCCCAAAGACGTACAAAATAAAGTCCAAACAAAGAGTAATAGTCCAAACTAAAAATATAATAATTATTTCATGTTTGATTGGGCTTTTTAAGTAAATAATGATAAATCAAGAGCAAAAGATAAAAATATTAAGTACTAAAAAGCTCTTATCAGTAGCCTAAAATTTTCAAAATTTTCAACATACATGTACTTCCTTTGCAACAAACCAACTAATCAAACATGAACTCAACTTATTCCTTAATTGGACTACTCATACTTATTCTTAAATATCATCATACACACCAATTTAACTATAGAAATCATGAGCAAAGTTTAAACTTTTATCTTCTTGCAAGATGATGGTTGCTTCTTCCTCTATTGGCCTTTTAGCTCCCAATTCCTCCAAATACCTTCAAAATCAACCTTTACTTTAGCTCCTTCTTTACCCGTGAACCTCCCCCTGGTACCTCTTGGTTGATTTCTTCCTTGATTGTGGTTAAGAGTGTGTGTAGAAGTGTTAGAATCAATGCCCAAATAGCTAGGAACTTCCAAGCTCTCTTTTTCTCTCTATTTTTTTCTCTTCTCTTCCATCTATGCTTGGCGTGTGAATGGAGTGAGTATTCTGGCCTCTTGGCCGAATTTCTCTAGGTCTAATATATAGTCAAAAGTTTCTTTATTTGCTCCCTCAATTACTTGACCCATAACCCCATTTTAATTTTTTAATTTTTTTAAATTACCAAAACTAGGCCCCTTAAGGGCTTGACCCTTAAAGATATTATGCAAGTATTGAATCATTTGTTGAAACCTAATGGGTATTATGGTCATTTCTCCCTTTCCATGTTCAACTTACTAGTTGCCCACTCAAAGTTTACGGAAATCAACTTTAGGCTCCCATTCTTTGAAAATTCGACCATATCTTTCTTTTTGGGCTTAGTCTCTCATTTTAGCCCCCTCTTAAGTTTCCTATAATTTGTCTTAGCCCACATTCAAATCATTTTTGATATGTAAATTAGGTATATGCCATAACAAAGTTTATTAGCCCATCTTACTACCTTAACTTACAAAGTTTCTTGGATCACCTTTACCTTGAAATTTTTCGGCCCCAAGACTTCTTGACTTAATCCATTTATTTGTTTCCATTTGATCATTTTTTTTATCCAAGTCCAAAGAGAAGTTAATTTGTCCATAACTTTACTTAATAACTCTTACTTTTTGCACCACTCCATTCACAATATTTCGGCCAAAAAGACTATTTGGCTCGATCAATTTTCAAACTTAGTTTTAATCCATAATCTAAATTCACTTTAATTCAAATTCATTAGTCCATTTACACTTTAATCAATTTGTAATTCATTCAAGTCTTATGCACGATTCTTGGTTCATTTCTTGTTTAATGGTTGGCCAAATAAAATTATTAGAACCGGGCTATATATTGCTTCTCAATCTCAAATTAAGTTCAACACTTTCTTAAGTTCAAGCTCAACGAAACTTGCTTATACATACTTAGAAAATTTCTTGTGCATCCTTGCCATCAATTATGAACAACTTGCTAAACGTTCATAAAATTTGTAATCCAAAAGTACAATTTATTTACATGACTTTCGTTTAAATTTTCGGGGTCTCACACTATGGCACAGGCTAAATTATCCCTGCAATTGCGTTGTGCACAATCGCTGGAGGTTTTAGTACTCCTTTGGTCTTAACTGCATGTTAAGGCTTGACGGGGAATGGAGTTAATTGGATGTTAAGGCATGCTTACCTGTATGTTTTTAAATTATAGCATGATTTACTTGTCTATTTGTAAATTATGCTTTGCATTGAAAGTAAGTTTATTTCAAAAGCTTGAATTGATTTTATTAAAGTTGAAAGTATACTTTAATATTTAAGAGGTTGTACTTGTTGAGTTTTAATTGCTTTTTTATGCTGATATATCTCATCTAGGACAGAGCAAGGAGACACATCGAGGGACCCCAATCAGTCGCATGTTTAGGAGGACTGCACCAAAGGTAGTATTTATGGGGGTTTTGTCTAACAAGAGGGCTTACGTTATTTTGGATGTATATTCGTTTAGATTCCCGAAATTGAGTTGTAATAATTAGTAACTTTAAATTTCTGCACATATGAATGAATGTGGAATATTAAGAATCGGGAATGCATGCCGAGAGAGGGATGGATTAGCCTCGGCCGCCCAAAGGATGGATGTTTGACGTACGATTTCCACTAGTAGTGAGGGGGAGGGGAAACTGGGGTGTCACAATAACGAATCTCACTATCCTGCATAATATGTACTAAAATAATTGTAACTTTCTCTACAAGTATCCAAATCTAGATTGGTGTATCTTTCAAACACTACAAGCTTTGAAATTTAATTCAGTCTACAACATTTCAGGTAATTCATCGAGGTTCGGTAAAAAAATATAGTGTTATTAATCTTTCCATGTTGTATAGTATGTACTAAAATAATCGTAACTTTCTCTAGAAGTATCTAAATGACTCCCTATTTTTTTTTTATTAGAAAATGGAGTTGTGTAGATTCCCAATGGTATAAGCCTTGAAATTTAATTCAATCTACAATACTCTAGCTAATTCATCAAAGTCCAGTAAAAATAAAAGTGTTATTAATCTGCCCATCTTGTATAGTTTGTACTAAAACAATTGTAACATTCTCTAGAACTATCCAAATGACTCCCTTTTTTTTTGGAAACTAGTGTTGTAACTTTTCAACGGTATAAGCCTTGAATTTAATATAATCTACTACATTAACAAGAAGAACCATATTTTTGGATTGGACATATAAGGATGAACGGGAAATGGAGGAATTGTAAGTTGAGCATACTCACCTAGCATGATTTAATTGTTACATAATTTACTTCAACGTCTGAAAATTTTGCTGAAGTTTAAGAACTTACGTTTTATATTGTGGGGGGTTCAAGTATGTTTTATTTCGAAGACTTATGATTTTATGAATGCTGAAAGTTACGTTTACATTATTAAGAGGTTGTATTTGGTGAGCGTCCAATGCTTACTCCTTTATTTTGTTAACCGTTTCAGTTAGAGAGGGGCAAGGGGACATTCTAGGGCGCCAAAGCAGTCACATGCTTAGGCATACCGCACACAAGGTAGTATTTATGGGGTTTTTGTCTAACCCAAGTGGTTTTGGTTGTGTATATGCAAAATTTCGATATTGTGTTATAATAAATAATGACTTTACGTTTCCGCTAGAATGAATGCATGTATTGTATATATGAAGTCCGGGGATGCATGTTTCAGAGGGATGCTCGGGTAACCTCAGCCAACCAAAGATGGAAGGTTTGACGCACCGTATTTTTGGATTGAACATATATAGGGTCCAATTGACAAGAAAAATCAGAAGAAGAAAAAACGAAAGCCTAAACTCCATACATATAAAACGAGAACAGGAATCATCATATCAACAATATGTAACATGAAATATATATATTTTTTTTTTAAAAAGAAGACAGTTAAATATATATAACTGTAATTGATTGAGAGCAAATTATCTTAAAAATTCTTTTGGTGTAGATCAGAGGAGGAGAGGGTGTGTCAGGTAGAAGGGGAAGAAGGCGTGCGAGAAAATATGAGGACAATAATACGGACTTTATTGTCAAAATTTTAAAACCCTTGCGGCTAGTCATATTAAAAAATTTAGAATTAAGTTATAGGCTCGTTTGGTACAACTTATTTGAAAACAAATTATAGATTATTTAATAATCAGATTATTGAATAAGTGGTTAGTTCTGTTTGGTGTAGTTTCTGAATAAGTGATTATTCAATAAGTTTCTGAAACTTAACTTTTTATAAGTTATTATTAATGCTTTAGCAGTTTGTACAATCAAAAACTAATTTATTGAATAAGCTGAAATAAACAAAACTCTGAAGTGATTATAACTTTTAAAAAGTTATAATCACCTTCAATAAGCTGAACCAAACAAGGCCATATCTGTCCAAACTAAATATTTTAAGTTGTGCAGGCGTTTTATTTAACTTAATATTTAATATATTCAAATTAATTTATTGAACACACCTGATTAGCTTTTAACGTTTTCAGTATTACGTAGGTTTTCACATTTTGGTCCAAATGTGAAATAATAATAATATTTATTACCTTGTGGGAAAAAAAAATATTGACGGAGAAATATGAAATAATAATAATGTAGAATTATACAAGAAAAATATGAAATAAATTTATTAAAATTTATTATTTTTCAAGAACCATTTTTTGGTAAAAGATAATAAAGTCCACAAAATGAAAGACCTGAGGAAGAATAAACGGTTTGCATTGCATAGTGAATCTGATCCAATGGACCCAGAACAAAATATGAAAGTTGTTGGAACAAAGTTATAACAAATATAAAATTAACAGAAAACAAATTTATGTAAAAAAAATTAAGTTGGAAAATATTATAAACGAGGGACATGAAATCACTATATCAAAATTAGAGTGTGTGATATTTGTAGAGAATATTCAACCCAGTTTTCAAATATATTCAACCTCACAATCTCAAAAAGTTGGTTAAAGATCAGAATGCTTATTGAAAATCTGTCTATATAATAGATACATAGTTGAACCCAATAATAAAACAGGTCCACACGACGAGAGCTTCTCCCCCACACCCTCACCCTGTTGAGGTCGAAATTTGTTGGCCACAACTAAATATTCTCATTTTGTCATTTTTCAAGTTGTCGCAAATTTTATTTCAATTCAAGAACAAATCAATTTCATAAAATATTCAAGACAAAAATACAGAAAAATTCATTTAGTTCAACGAATCGAGTTCAAACAAGCTCAACTGAACAAAACTTAATAAATTTGAATATTTCAGATTATTTATGAAAAAATTATAACTCGATTCATTAAAAATTCGATAAAAAAAATTATTCAATAAAACAAGTCGAACTTATTTTTTTTTTTAAAAGGCTCATTATCTTAACAATCGAACTCAAACTTAAGAAACTTAGCTCGGCTGATTCAACCCTCCTCACCATGGTTTAAGATTTTCATGGGCTAAGAAACTTAGCTCGGCTGATTCAACCCTCCTCACCATGGTTTAAGATTTTCATGGGCTAAGATAGAGATGCACAAAAAGTCTGAGGACCGATGCCTGAATTGTGATTGGCCTGGTCAAAATCTGAATCAGTTAGTATCGGGTCAAGTTTCAAAAGACCAAAAAATCTCAACAGACTGTCATATTGGGAGAAAGACTGACCAGTCTTTGGACCGGTCTTGGTTAAAGACGGGCCTAAGCCCAGACATTGCTTAAGCCTAGGCTTGTCCAAAAAATCTTATGAAAAGCCTACATAAATTACCAAATATTATAAAAATTATTCTTTTTGTTTTTGATACTATTTTTATAAAAAAAACTATTAAGTATGATAAAATAAGTTTATAACTATATAAATTACTAACTACATAAAGTAAATAACTATGTAAAATTGTTAACTACATAAAATAATTATATAATTATATGTATAACATAACTATATAACTAATTATATAAAATAACTATTTTAACTAACTTAATAAAAGTGAAACTATGAATTACTAACTCAATAAAAAGTATTCTAAAATTATATTTACAAAAAACTGAATTTAAATAATTTTATATATTATAAAAAAAAAATTAAAAAAAAAACTCGGTTGAGGATAGGTCAAGAACCGACTTGAACTAATAGTACTTAACAGATTTTATTTTTTGATACATAATCTAACTCGACTTAGTCCGATTAATACAAAAAATCGATTTTATATTTTTTAAATAAAAATCGATCCCATAGAGCAAAGCCAGATAAACCCTTTTTTTGAGTTTGTCTAGGCAAAGAAAAAAAGTAAAAATGGACAATGAGGGAGAAGGGGTCCACCTTGGGTGGTTAGCTGGTTGATTTGCTGGATGCATTTACACGTATGGAAGCTTTTGCCTAACGGAATTAATATCGAGCCACTAGCACGCTTCAAATTCAGCCCACCATAATCATTAATAATACCGTTGATGGGCATACCCATCGCCACCATACCGACACCCTTTGCCAGCAGGCCTAATTAATCACTACAACATCATGCACCATTAATGTTTCATTTTAAACCAACTTTTAATAAATATTTCAGCGCAACTAAAAATAGAATCGAGAAGAATTTCAATTAATTAGTACATATTTTTAATTATTAAAATATAAATTAAACAGATAAAGTATGAAAATATTTCTCATCATACAATATTTAACAACTCAAACTCAAATAAAATTGGGTATCTTCTAAATCAAAATCCTCTTATTTACTTTGTAATTATAGAAAAATTAAAAAAACTTTTGTTTGATATATCTGATAGAACAAAGTCGAAAAAAATTAAATATCCTCTTTTTTTTTTTTAATAGAAATTATCACCAAGAAAAATGGGCACACTACAATACAACCAAATAAGGTATGCAAACACATGCAGGACAGCTCCTCTTAACAACCACTTCTTTGCATTACCAAATTACAAACCTAGTATGGACCACGAGCCATGATATAACATGATTTGCTTGCTTGGCATGTAGATTTTTTATTCAATAAAAAACGCAAATAAATAAATAAATGCACAACCGATTCCATACAACTAAAAGACACTTATAATACCCCTTCCGTTTAAAAAAAATGCATAAAATATAAAAAATATATAAATTAAAAAAATTAACTTTTTAAGAGAATATTTTTTTAACAAAATTATCCTTATAAGTATATTTTTAAAAAAAAAAAATTAATATGACATAAAGTGATTATAAAAAAATAATTACAAACTAAAAATGATAAATTAAATTATTCTTTTTTAGACTATAAAAATAGTACCTCAACTCATTCAAGACACGGAGTAATAAAAAGTCCACAACAAATGCTTAGAAAATTGAAATTATTAATCACACCATGTGATTGTAAGACATTTTCTCGCTCCCATATTAATAAAATATACTACAAAAGGTAGAAATTAGAAGCTAATCATTAATGTACTCTCCAAAAGTCAATCGTTTACCCGCTGTCAACGAAATAGAGACTTGTCTACATAGATTTGACATTATTCAAAGACACAAAAGTAGAAGGTACAATGAAGAGCGCACATCCCGGACATACTAATGCCAAGAGACTCAAAGTAGGAAAAATGCTGCTATCAAATGGAACAAAAACTCAAGAATGACATATACAGGCCCTCAATATGTAGATGACACACATCTTAATGAAAGATAGTATACTCAAAAACTAGCTTCCAATCATCATTTACAAATGTCTGCTACTCTGCAGATCTGAAACACCCAGACGGCAAAAATACACATATCGGGCACTATTAATTTCGGACAAAGAAAAATACCACAATAATGAAACGACACTGACCTGTTATCTAGGTTGACATAATGCCCACTGGGAACTGCAATCTATCCAGGAAACTAATGTTGCCAGCCATTTCATGGACTCATGTTGCACTCTCTCAAATATATCTGATCATAATCCACAAATTTTGTCCAGTAGCTTCGGAACTTGGGTATGCCTATCTCAAGCCATGGTTTCAAGTTGCCATTGTAATGTATAACAGCTGCACGTTCAATTTCCTTCTGGTTAACATTTGGATTGTACCCGAGTCCCAAGACATGCCAAGAACGATCGAGGGGAAATGTACGCTTCCAAAATGTTATAAGACCAGGCGGCAGTGTACCCAACTTCCACAACTGTCTATCATGATTCAAATTCTGCCATGAATGGTACACCCCTGTGATGTTCTGCCTTTTCCATTCCTCCAAATCGAAAACATTCATCCCAAACGCCCATCCACAAGCTCGGGGGTCAAAATTTTTTGAAATGTGAGGGTTCGAAAAATTGAGGTAGCGATCAAATCGATGGAAGCTTTCGCCGCAAGTCTCAACAACACCAATCACTTTACCCTTCAAATCAAGAGACCAAATCCCAGTAAGATCCTTCTGGACCACAACATCATCATCTAAGAACAACACTTTATTGAGCTTTGGAAAGATCTCTGGCATGTAAAAGCGGAGATGATTCATGATTGAGAGGTACTTTGGATTCCGGAACTTCATATTTGTATCGGAGTCAGCACGACGAGTCTTGAAGTAATAATCTATCATTGATGGAGAACCCAACTGTCTGAGGACTGGACTATAGCTTGAATTTAGCCATGTAAACTCCTCAATATTCTGAACCTGAATTGTAGCTTTGCCCAGTGGGTTGACCAAAAACCACATCCTCATTGCAGCATAATTTAGCCTATCGGTGACAATGTGGAAAACATGCTTCGAAGGATCCTGCGAGGAATAAATAACACTAAGTATATTAACATTGAAACTATAACTATTAATACATCAATTTAAGAATGGTTATTCCATGCTGGCTTACTTCTCTTCTGCTTCATAGTAGCTTATTACATGATCAAAAATTTCATGAAGAATTAATAATATCATTTACCTTGGCATTGGAGACAGTTGAGTTAACAACTACTGCTGCTGCCAATACATTGTCTGAAAATAGTGCGTAATGGTATAGCCCCTGGTCTTCTAGTTTCTCTTGATTTGGAAACTGTCGGTCAGAAGAATTTAAACTAAAGTACTCGGTTGAAAGGCGCAAGGGCAGACAATGAAGACCTTTAGGAAGTGTTTTTGCAGTTAAGTGTGTCAAAAACAAGGTCTGCTTCTTGTGGACTCGTAGCTGCTCTTCCGTTGAGTGAATAATAGCACGAAGCTTCTTAACAACAGCAGCACAATCATCTTGAATTTGCTTGCCTTTGACCAATGTCTGCTCCATTGCCTTCAACTTCTCATAAGCACTAATTTTCATGACAAACCATAACTAAATGTTAAAACAAGAGATAATTGGCTGAAACCGAGAACAGACATGTATGGTAAATAGACATCCTAAGAAACAGCTGAACAATGTAAGTTTATGGAAGCAGAAAATCTTACTTTTTTGGCAAGTCAGAATCCTTGGTTGAATCCCCAAGGGCTCGTTGAACTTCCTTTATCCGTAGTCGGAGTTCCCTTATAAAGTGGGGATTGTTTCTGGTAGCTGCAAGGGAAAGATAAACCCTTCCCCTGATTAGCAGATCCTTAAGATGTCGAACGCGGGCATCTGCCGGAACAGTTTCTTCATTCTTTTTTTCAGTTTTGATCTTTAGGGGTTCTCTGCTGCTAACTTTGCCTGAGGTTTGGGCAGACTGCTGCTCAACTTTTACATCCTAGAAGAGTAGAGAGGAACATAGAGGCAATCAAATAATAAGTATTTTAATCATTAGTTTGGATAACATATTATTTAAGTTAAAATTCCCGAAAATTTGCAATCACTTTGAAACAAATGATCACCAAATTCCAGAACTTATAAATATTACTCCATATTCAAGACTCATGCTGAATAAAGCACGCGCAAACATTTGCAAAAACTGGAATTACTTGGAAGTATGAAAAAAATGATGATCCCACCCACCACCAACCTACCCAACAAGCCCCAACAAACAAACAAAAGAAAAGAAATTAACTCTCCTTTAGCCACTCCAATTATTGTTCATTAACAGGCCCCATATGCATATTATGAACCGTAATATAGCGTCCATAAGAAAATTTAAATGCACATAGAAGCATGAAAATTACCGTACAACAGATCTAATTGAAAACTATACCTCTTTTTTGGAGGTATTATCAGAAACACTCAACTTCTCTTCTTTATTTGGCTCACTTTTCTTTTCCACAAGTGATTCAGATTTCTGTAAAATGTTATCTCCCTGAATTGACACATTTGCTACTTCAGTTACCAGTCTTATGGGATTTTCATCATTTGCTGCTACTGTTGTCTTATGGTCCTCAACCAATTCTGGAAATTTCAATTTCACATTGTTAACAAACGTAAGAATTAGAATTAGAGAGAAAACAGTTAGTGTTTTAACTTGGAATAACGAATGCATTATTATGCTCCCTATGTTCCACAAAGAGTCCCATTTATCCAAAAAAAAAAAAAAACTGTCCCACAAAAGGAGTTCTACTGTGATTCATGATACTATAACATGACACAATGTACTCGATTTTACAATAATTACATTATCAAGCCATGCCCACCATACTAAACATTCATTATTTTAGTGATAAACATGGAATGAAAACATATCCTTAATGTTTAGTCACCAACTAGTCCCACGGCTTCAGATGTTAGAGAGAGAGCCCAACAATATTTTTATATTGCTCATAACAATTAATGTTAGCAAATATGGCAAATGCTACTTGTTTTGTGGAATGGAGGAATTACTACTCCAAAGAAGATTTGGTTATCCAAGAGTCAGAAGAAAAAAAGCTCTACTGAGTGGTCAGGAAAAAAACGAACCTTCAGTGAGTTGTCTAGTTTTGCGAGAGTTATCAGAATTTGGAAGGGACTGGGTGGAGTTCTCTGAATAAAAGACCCCCAACGGTTCCTTTAGCACAATGGATGACTCCTGTTGAATTATGCAGTTTATATAATTAATTAAACATAAAATGGAAAAACTAAAAAACAAGGGTTTATTTTTTCTAAGGAAAAAAAATAAAATTAAATGGGTCGTATTAAATTTAAAACTTCAAAAGAACAAAACTTTGTTGTAAATTTAACCTGGGGAAGCACATTTAAGGGCCTGATCTCTCTGCCGAATGTCTGCAGAGAATTTTAAGAAATTATAAATTACAAAAGATGAGATTTGCTTCATAAAGAATAGTAAACAAAGAAATCAATTTTGGACTCACAAATGTGGAAACATCTTCAATGAATTCATTTGGAGCTGCAAGAAGTAAAAGGTACAACATTAAGATCGGAAAAAGATTTGATCTGATTAAAATTAAATAAATAAATATGGCGATTATAATAGGAAACATACAAGAAGAGGAAGGTATGAAAGTGGTAAGTCTGTCAGTGTAAAGGAAGATTGGGGAAAGAACAGTGACTAGCAACAATCCCAACAACACCGGTTTCCTCAGCTGCTTCATTCTCGCCTTCATATTGTTCAAATCGAATCTCTCACCAAAAATAAATCAAGGAAACTAAAATGGGCTCTCAAGATTTCAACTTTTTTTGCATTCTACAATTAAAAACATCAAAAAATTGGCTACTTAAGCCTAACGTCTTAACAGCTTTCTCAAGAAAACAAAGTGTTATCACGGGAGAGAGAGTGTGTGTTTGTGTCGGCTATGAAAGATGATGATGTACAGAAGGGAACCCAATAATGTGCGGAGTATGTTGAGCGCGACTGGCCATGAGGTGTGTCTGTATTTTTTATTTTTATTTATTTATTTATTTCCATTCAAATCTACAGTAATAAGAAATGATGAAAGGTGTTGTTCTTTTTTTTTTTTTTTTTTTTTGTAATAAATAAATAATCATTATTAATATTTTGTACCTGAATGTTATAGACAGAGTTAAGAGGAGTATTTAATTTGTTTGGTCTGATCATACACGTCTGTAGCACAATATTATGTTTGAATAAATGAGTATGGTTGATGGATAATGACACAAAACATGTTCAGTACTCCCCTATTTTATTTTTTTTGCAATGGACCACGTCTCGATCATTAGACCAGAATCATATTGGTAATTTAAAACAAAATTATATTTCATCAAATTTGGAGTTTCTATGACTTAAGATTGTTAATTAGCTTGTAACACTGTTCTTTGACTATTATAAATCCATGGTTGGATTAGTGAAATTTTTTAGGCTTTTAAATTTAAAAATCACATATTCAACAAATTATAAGTTGCAACCCAAAAGCTCATGAGTCCAATTTTTTGGCAACTATTTGAGTTGAAAATACTAAACAAATCAAATTTGGTAGTGTGATTCCAAATATTAATAATTACTATCTTATAATCATGCCTATATACTGTCTTTATATCTATCTATGTATTAAGAGACAAAATCACACAATTTCATCCGAGTTATTTCGGTCTCTGCCGAGTTTCCTAATATGGTGAGTCAACTTAGCTCTTTATTACGGATCTTTCACTTCATGCGTAAGACTTGACTTTTGCCTTCCTCTTCAATTCTCCCTCTCCCTTTGTTTCATAATTTCATGAACCCCTAATGGATAATATAATCCGAGAGACGAACGTGAGAATTGGACGAAACGGACGATGGAGAATTGTCTACTCGAAGAAGAGGAGCTAAGCGAAGGAAATTCAAGATTATTAAATATTATAATTATTTTTGAAAAATTATAATATTAATTAAATTCCGCTGTAGTGTTATTGAGTAATAGTTGTAATCTTTTGTAAGCATGGAAATCTGAGACATAATTTGACGACCGGTCTAAGAGTGTAAATGTGTACGGAGGCCGAGACGTCACATGCATAATCGCAAGAGACAAAACATTATATTACTCACTCCCATATGATGGATATACTAACTTTTATAATTCCTTTAAAGGGTGCCTTGTCAATATTTTGGGCTATGGGGTGAAAAAATATGTTATGTTTCCTATTGCTATTAGTATTAACTAAAAAAGACTTGCATGCGCAACTTAATTTACATGATTAATGATGAAGCTATAGATATGTTTGAAGAAGCAAGGAGAATTTTAGAGGCTCACCGGTGAGAATTGTATACCCAGTGTCCTTCAAAGATGCATGATGCTATTGAAAGTTCTAATTCTTCCTTTATATTTTTTATGTTTGTAAAATTGTAAAAGAGTTTACACTTGTGCAAGTGTATTGTGATTTTTGCTTTTCTTCTTGTTATTGTTTATCATGTTATTGAAATTGTGCTCTTCTATAATCCCAAAAGAATTTCTCATGTTTTAATATTTAGAAAATATGTAATGCAAGTGCAAGAACCCTTCGAAACTAATAGTTGCAATGATGATTAACTTGAAAGTGTTCCTTAGTCTCGTGAGGCTATCTGGAGGCAAAGACATTGGCACATAATGCAAGAAAGATAGAGGGGTGAAAATGAGTCGAATCTAGTTGAATATGACTTACTCAAATTCCACTCGTATAATTTATCGAGCTTAAAATAAAACTTGTGTGTGACTCGTTTAACTATCAAGTCAAACACGAATACGAATTGAGCCATAATAGTTTAAAATTTTTGAGCGAGTTTCGTTGAATAGCAATAGAAAAAAATAATTTAATGAGGTCGAAGTAATTAATCGAATTTTAAAATATGCTCATATTATGCTCGTTAATATTTCGAATCGAGCTCGATTTGAACTTCTAACCGAGCGACTATGAATCAAGCTCGAACTCTTTGGTTGTATTTATAGCCTTATAATAGAGAGTTTTATCACATTGCCAAAACTCGATATCTACGAGTGTGCTTCCAAACTTTATTTCGTCTTGATCAATGTTGAATTTTTTTTTCCTATGGCTATATTATTCATTTAAGTAATTTCCTTTGGACAAATGTTTCTTTGTCTTTATTTTCCATTAATTAATTTGGAATTCCCTTTTTGAGGTTATAAATGTTCATGTTGTGCTTAGGTTTTATGATTAAATGTGACCTTTAGTGTACCATTACAATAGATACTTTAGGCCAGAATTTATTGTGAGATATGCATATATGTGTTTTTGCAACTTTAGAGCTTAATACTTCAATAATTGAAGCCAAGTTATTAATTATGAGCACTACGAGCCTTAAAGAACAAGTTGAAAAAGTCATGTACACTTGATGAAAGAAAAAACTTATAAATGAATAAAAATAGATATATTGTGACGTCTCGGTCTTCATACGACCTTCAAATTACTAGACCGGTCATCAACTCTTCTTCAGATTTCCATACTTACAATAAATTATAACCATTCTTTTATTACGTTCTAGGAAAAATTCAAAATAATTTACAATACTTGATTATCTCAAATTCCCTCCTTTTAGTTTTTTTTACCTCGGGCTAGACAAATCCCTAGCGTCTGTCTCGTACAACTCTCTCGGGCTAATTACTCGGTTTGTCTTATCTAACTGCAAGAAGAAAAAAAATTCAACCATAGCAAGAATAAGCGAAATAGCTCAGCAAGTACAAAATCCTCAAAGCTAACATAATTTCATTGTCAACAGTTTATAAAAATTCTGATATTTTGATGACTAAAAATATTCATTTTGGACCCACGATCATACAGTGAAGTCCACATGCAAATCATCGCTAGCATGATTTAGAGCTTAAATAAATCATGCAAACATTCAAATTAACTCAAAGAGTATGCCCAACTTATAGCTAACCTCTCTACATGGTTTTATTCAAGTAGAGGAAAATTAGAAACTGGGGTCTACCCGATTTATTCAGATGGGGCAATCAAGATCGCAGGAACTGCTCAGCGCGAATGTGCACATCGCTATAATCTGGCTTTTGGGACGTCTCCCATATAAATACTCTTACCATGAATCATTTCTCATGGATTTCTCAAACTCACTCCGGTTAAATTCATCTCAGCATATTAGATCTCATTATCAAATATTGAGACTCAGAAAATATTTACTTCACAAATACTGACACACTAAGCATGATAGAAGTGCTCAGTATTCAAACATACATTAATATACATCATGCGCAAGAAATAAAATATTATGCATACATGACAATTCAACATGCACGTGAAATGAAACAAATAAACTTGCACGTAAAAAATTGGCGGAAAGCGTACTTGCATGCTATGGTAAACTTACTCTTGGTGATGCTTACCAGTTAGCTTTCGTTTCCATTTTCGTTTCCATCTACATATACTTTGTTTCCTTTGTTTTTACTCTGATTACTTCTAGAGCCCTTCTAAACCTTAAACCATGTTCCTATGTACATAAACGTTTCATATTAGTACATTGTTCATGCTTTAAACCTTATAACCTTATTGGCCATTTCTAGCTTACAGCACTACTAGTATTCACATATGAACGAATTTCTGTTAAAAAATTATTTTAGCTACAAACTTAATTTTTCTACATTCTACACTTCCATATCTTCATATAAGCTCAAGAATGACTCAATTCCAAGTTCGTATGAAAAAG
This sequence comes from Pittosporum tobira, assembly GCA_032359685.1. NCBI lineage: Eukaryota > Viridiplantae > Streptophyta > Magnoliopsida > Apiales > Pittosporaceae > Pittosporum > Pittosporum tobira. The sequence goes on from JAUMHB010008337.1 coordinate 25,618, forward strand.
ATATAGATTTCCAAAGTTGGAACGATTTCTAGAAAATATGCTCTATCTGGACTTTACAGTAGTAAATTTGGGAATTTTTCAAAAATAATAAATAATCTCAAAAGGAGTCACTCTTTCGAAAAAATAAATTATTCTTGCCCAAGTTTAACCATAAAAATTTTCATCAATTGATGTTGAACACATGATTTTATATGAGTTTTCAAACTTGACTTAAAATCAAGGTTTTCTAGATTTTCCAGAATGCTTCTGCATGATTTTTCTAGCATTTTCTAAAAATCGTAAATGATCTTATTTTCCCAAACAACCTTCTGAATATATGTTCCTTATCAAGTTAACTATTCTCACAAAACGTTTTGTGTATAATACAGAAATATACTCCCTCCGTCTAAAAAAAATGAGACTTGACTCATTATTTTGTGAGACAAAATGATGAGTCAAGACTCATTCTTTTTTGGACATAGGAAGTATTATTTTATACATATTTTTCAACATAGACTGTTGATTCCAATTCCCTTGTTCCATCAGAAAACTTACAGCAATCACTTCCAAAAATTTATTAAAATACCACATGGACTCCAAAAATTACATCCAATTTATTCAAGTATTTCCAATAATAGTTTCATATTTATTTGACAAGCAAATTAATTTTCATGCAATTTATGAATAGTAACGTCGTAGCCCAAAATTTTTAGTTTTTCTAACATGCATGGTTTCCTTTTTTATTAACCAACTTATTAATCATTAAATCCTTATTCCAATGCCTCAATACTCTACTTTAAGTACTTAACACATGCAATATGAGTTCATCTAAATATTTTAATATGGTGATACAGTCAACAATTTATCCACAACATCAAACACCATGTTGCTTCCCATCCTCCTCCATGCCAAAATTCAAGAATAGAACTGGTCGGATGAACAATGCAAGTGTACAACAATCAAGTTATAGTATAAAAGATTATCAATCCCACGAGCACTAATGTTACAACTATGTACCAACTAAGAATTCCTTTTTCTTATCTAACAGATGATTAAAGTTTTGATTTTTAAACTAAATAACTAATTAAATAACTGAAGAGCAAAAGTAAATTAAGGTTTAAATCAATAGAGAAAGAAGTACTAAGATTTCGATTTCACTTACCCGTTATAATTAAAGCTAATCGATTTACCATGCAAGTTATGTATCTTATATGTTGTGACAGTAGAATTTACTAATTTTAGATACCCTATCTCTAGATGTAACATCCCTAATTCAACTTACCAGTCCCATAGTCTCCATGCGAGATTTAAATAATTTGAAAAGATTAAGTTCTTTGGAAATTCCTGGATTCATTAACCTAAGTATAATTACTACCAAAACCGCACAAGTCACTTTAAACTATCTCTAGCAAAGTTTAACCTATGGTTATGCCTCAATTTGCACTCATTAATCTTCACTTCTCAGTCATTCAATTATATGACAAAAGATCATCTAAATAGTAGCTAAGTATTTACAAGCATTAAACTCATAAGACATAGCTCACAACAAACAGATCCATAAAATGCATGATAAAAATGATTACTTTAATTACTCATGGGCACGATCCATCTAGTCTTAGTACAAGAGTGTTTAGAACATAATTAAATTACAAAAAATAAAAAATAAAAAGATAGAAGAAACCATAGAGAAGTCAGCGGGAATATGTCGTGGATAGCCTTCCGGTCTCCGCCTCTTTGAGCTCCTCTTCTTTGCATTCTTCGATTCGTCGAAGTTGATATCTGGAAATCTGAGCTAAGAGGTGATATTTATAGCTTTCAACCTTGGAATTAATCATAAGTCAACTCAAACTAAGTTTTTTGTCTTTTAGTCCAAGTCCAACTGTAAGAACCCAGTATTTTTAATATTTTGAAGTACTAAATAAAATTATTTGGTTTCCGACAAAAAGAATGTCAAC
>JAUMHB010008448.1:0-27545 GCA_032359685.1 Pittosporum tobira
TATTTATATATATGTTAGAGGTTTATGTTTAATAATTTATAATTAAAATATAGTTAAGTGATAATTTTGGTAAATGCGTTGATAATGAAAAGTATGTATACTTAAAAATAATGAAAAACCAAATTTATATATTTTTAAGCGAAATATACAATATTTAATATTTTAGAATTTATTTCATCAAATGAGTTTAATAGAGTGGTAAATTTACTCACAACTTATTGAAATGACTTAGGTTCAAATTCTGACAACTATAATTAATTTAAAAAAAATAATTAGTAGAGGTACAATGGTCTAAATAAAACATAAAACTAAAAAAACTGGTTTGTGCTTTTTATATATGTATAAATTGCTACTAATTGTTGACATAATTCCCAAGTATGACTTTGCTGACTCAAACTATTAAGGGCTCGTTTGCTACAACTTATTTGAAAATAAATTATATATTATTTAATAATCAAATTATTGAATAAGTGATTAGTTCTATTTGGTGTAATTTCTGAATAAGTGATTATTCTGAAACTTAAATTTTTAAAAATGATTATTAGTGCTTTAACAGTTTGTACAATCAAAAACTAATTTATTGAATAAGCTAAAACAAACATAACTCTGAAATAAAAAAATTATAATTACCACCAATAACATGAACCAAACAAGGCATAATCATTATCTTTTAAAATTGTGGACATGTTACCGGCCTCATATTAAATTTAGTAGTAAGTTTATATAAATAATGTTATGCATTCATTATTTATGTCTTAAAACCATTTATTATTAAGTATAATGTTCTTTATTATATGTCTCATACAAGTTAGTCTAATTAATTGATCATTTTTTTGAACTCATATTGAATTTAGTAGCAATTTCAGCATAGTTTCTCACTAATATATAATCTTATCTTCTGCATTTATACGGAATAGTATTATTTTATTTTATTTTTGCTTAAAATAATTATTTTAACTTAAAGACACACTTCTTCGTTGGTTGTTTTTATTTTCCTCAATTTCTCACATTTTCATTTTATGGGGATAATTCAAAACAACTCCATACTTGAGAAGGGCTTTTAATGTCTTAGTCACACAGCGCAATACAACAATCCAAAAAAATCGAAAATGGAATTTGTAAAAACTAGAACTTTCCTACACCAATCATTTTAGATTCACAAAAAATATTGCCGAAAGACGAAAGTCGAGTCCACCTCATTTCCCGCCATGCGAGTGTGAGCATGAGGCCCAGCCCAGACCATTCCAGCCCAGCCCGATAACATTTTTGCTGGACATTCTGAAATTCACCTTTGGCATTTTCTTTGGTTTTAAACTAGATCATCTAGGATGGGCTCATGGTTATATACGTAGGGCCTCAGTCCAAACTTCAGCTTCTACTACCAATTGATCTGACGTCATGCTTTTATTAATAAATTTAGAATTCTAAGTATAGTCATGCCAAAATATTTTTATTGTTTACTCCATTTGTTCTAGAATTAAATATATTTATAATTTTAAATTCTAAAGCCAAATTTAAAGTTAAATTTATTTTATTTTAATTAATATCAAATTTAATATTATAAAATTTATATATTAAAATTTTATAAACTTAGTTCGATAAAACTCAAAACTATACATAACTTTGTTTAGATTATGAATTTATAAGCTGACAGAATATATTTTTTTTTCATAAATTAAAAAATTTTAAAAAGTAAAAGTGTGTTACCCGTTGCCCCCAATTTAATAGTCCGACTTTCTTTTCGGACAGATAATTCCAAAATAAAAGTTGAAGATATCAAAGCTTATAAGCTTATAAAATCCAAAATAAATCACAATAAATGCTTCCAAATAATGTTTGTCTTTTATGTTCAGGGACATTGCTCCAAATAGGATTCTAATTCCGAATCGGACGATGTATAGAACTGCTCTAAGCTCAATGGAGGTACCATGGATAGTAGTGGTAGACATGGCCACATGGGAACAAAACCTGTCGCTGCATGCTTTTTCAAACTTTAAAAAGTAAAACAGGTAGGATTGGTCCAAAGTGACAACACGAAAGATTTTGTTTTTGTTGTAATCACAAAAGCAAAAGTAGGAAACTAAAGCAAAGAGTACTAATAAATAAAATCTCTTTTTTTTCTTTTTGTTACTTTAGAGATTCCTTAGCATGCTCCTCCAATCTTTCTCTTCTGTCAAACATTGAAATAAATTTAATTACAATATATATATATATATATATATAGCATAAAATAAATCTCAATCTCTATACCACAAATCACAAACTACGGAGCTATTGCCCTGACTTCTCAAGCTAATCTTCTTCCCAAGGCAGGGGTAAAAAGCCTATCCGCAAGCCAAAAAACCACCAACTCAACTCATTTCTCAAACAACTTGTAGTATGATGAAAAGTTATCTCATATATAATAAGAGTAAAAATAGAGAGGCAAGAAAATAAAACAAAAATAATGAAAGAATAAAATTAAATAATACAAATAGATAAAATTAAATAAAAATCACCCACATAAATATAGTAACATACTTATATTTGCACCCAAAAGAAAACATACATATATAAGGGGAAAGGGAAGGAGAAATCAACCTTCGTACAACATACCAAAAAACCATATACTACTATCTTATTTGATTTGTTGACTTTTCAAAACATACGAATCACGAGAAACTACATAATTAAATAGTCAAAAAGTAAAATTACATCTCCTTGGAGTTCTAGGCAAACAGATTGTCTGCAAATCATATCAGCCAATAAGAGTTATTTTCAGGAGGGCGTAATATTTCAGCTACGAATACTAAAACAATAAATCCGAACTGTGTACTTGCACAAGTTTTTCACAGCTAATCTCTGGATGCACCGGGCCAGCATCATAATTTTGAATGTCCTTTTTAGTTGCCATATTAGCTTTATATGCTTTTCAAATTAGTTGCAATTATTGTATAGCAAAATAAAAGAAAATAACAACATGGATAAGGTATTTCCTCTACTTTCTGGCTTGAGATGATGCGATATATACCATTCGTATTCTTTTTCAAAAGCAACTAAAGGCCAGCCTGAAAAGGAACCCAGAAAGCCTTTTCTCCCCAAAATGAGATTTTAAAAAATATGTTTAATTTGATTTTCTCAAACTCATCAATTATCAGAAAAAGTAGAAGATGCTGAATTTCACTAATGATGTCATTCTCTGAGAAGCTAACCACAGACAAGTTTCAAACTCCTGGGTTCTCTCTCCATACTTCATTCTCTGAGAAGCTAACCCACATGAGAAGATCTTCATGGGCTTAAATTTCTGCTTTCTCATCTTATTTCTTGGCTTAATTCCATCTCTTCTGTGCCAAGTTACAGGTATACATATGTGTGTGCTCTCCTTACGTCTTTAGAGTAAAATTTTAAAATTATTTCCTGTCCAAAAGATGTCGAATATGATCATACCGTATATATCCCAAGCAGAAATAAGATAAAACTGGAAATTTTTTTTTTTTTTTTAAAAATCATATCAACGGACATCATAGATAGAAAGTCTATAAGAAGGAAAAAGTTAGCTCTTAGGTTTTTTCCTTAGTTTTCGGTTTCTATTTAGTGTTAAAGATCATGGGACTCTGAATTGATGCAATAACAAATCAAAAATGCAGAGTTCGTAAGTATAGACTGTGGAGGCACAATTAATCATACTGACCCGAATACCGGCTTAGAATGGATTCCGGATACTGGCATCATGGGTAACGGACAATCAACTGGGGTGGATAATCCAGATGGACTTTCCCTGCAGTATCAAAGACGACGAGACTTTCCAATTGACAACAAGAAGTACTGTTACACTCTAATCACAAAAGAGAGAAGACGCTATCTTGTCAGAGCAACATTTTTGTATGGAAGCTCCAAGAGTGATAGCACATACCCCAAGTTCCAGCTTTACCTGGATGCAACTAAGTGGGCAACTGTAAATATTTTGGATGCCTCAAAAGTAAATGTTAAGGAAATGATCATCAGGGCCCCCTCAAACTCCATTGATGTATGTCTGTGCCATGCAACAACAGGTTTTCCATTTATATCCACTCTTGAGCTCCGGCCTTTGAATCTTTCAATGTATGCCACAGATTTTGAGGATGATTTCTACTTAAAGGTAGCAGCAAGAGTGAATTTTGGAGCTGCGAGTGCTGAAGCCATAAGGTAAGCGCTCATAAAATCTTCGTATCTGACAGTAAATCCCATAGTGCCAGATTAGAAAAATAATTGAATCATATATTAAACGTAATCAATTCATACAAACTAAGACTACAAAACCAAACAGTGTCAGAAAAATAAGCTGATTTTAAAACTAAACGGATTAATTATTGTCTCTTAGAAACTATAACTGCAATGATATCAAGATGATTGTCGTCTCAGGTATCCCGATGATCCATATGACCGCACATGGAGTTCTGATCTTGAAAGAAGGCAAAATTATCTTGTGGGGATGGCCCCAGGGACCGAAAGAATCAATACAACAAAGAACATAGACACAAACACAAGAGAGTATCCACCTGTTAAAGTAATGCAAACTGCAGTTGTTGGCACCAAAGGCAATCTCACTTATAGATTGAACCTAGAAGATTTCCCTGCCAATGCTCGAGCTTATGCATACTTTGCGGAAATTGAAGAACTAGGAAATAATGAAACTCGAAAATTTAGAATAGCGGAACCTAACCTGTCTGACTACAATAATGCCGTAGTTAACATCGCTGAGAATGCAAATGGGAGCTATACTTTATACGAGCCGAGCTTCATGAATGCAACACTCGATTTTGTATTCTCATTCGCTTTTGTAAAGACCGAGGATTCGACTCAGGAACCACTCTTAAATGCTATTGAAATTAGCAAATATGTGCAGATTGCCAGGAAGACAGATATGCAAGATGGTAAGATAAGATTACTGATGCTGCAGCTTATACCAATCATCCTCTACAAGAAATTATGTGATGAAAATTTTTTATGTCTATATGACTAATCACTCTTCATTTCCAAATGGAAGTGAATTTTCTTAATGCTCTTGGATCCCAGTCTACGGACAGTGACTTGATGGACGAAGATGGTGATCCTTGTGTTCCTACTCAGTGGGAATGGGTGACTTGCAGCTCTAGCATACCACCAAGAATCACAAAAATGTGAGTTCCTTACACTTTCTCAACTAAACTTCTTGGCCATATCAAATTTTAAGGTGCTACCTACATTATGGGCTTTCCTGACAAATTTGAGCAGTTCGCTGTCAGGCAGGAATATGACGGGTTATATTCCATCTGAGCTCAAGAACATGGACGGATTGATTGAGTTGTAAGTGCATTTGAACAATTTAAAAATTTAATCTACTTCACTAACTCCAGCCACAACATGACGAATTCTTTTACTTTAGGTGGTTGGATGGCAACTCCTTTGGAGGACCAATCCCTGACATTAGTAACCTCGTCAATTTGGAAATTCTGTATCCTCTTCGCTCTTATGCTTTCGTTTAGTTTGCGCCAAGAGAATTTAATTTTTTCAGTAACACCTTTTTTTTTGGGTGAATATGCAGGCATCTAGAGAACAACAAACTAACTGGTTCATTACCATCTTATCTGGGTAGTTTGCCAAGCTTACAAGAATTGTATGTAGGGATCCGAACATCGCCAGTTCAAAATTGTTTATTTTTATTAGATATTTTCTCTGAGTATATTTAAAGTTTTTAACATAGAGCTTCAAATTCAAAATAAGGTCTTCCTGAACTAGCTATTGAACAGTGCAGCAATTTTATTTGTTGATGTGTAGGTATGTGCAAAACAACACTTTGACTGGAGATATCCCCCAGGCATTGGTAACACGAAATTTAATTTTCAAGTGAGTATGCTTCATGAGAGAAGTTTATATGCTTATTATCCATGAATAAACTGGTTTCTTGCTTACTTGAAAAAAAAAAAAAAAAAAAAAGAGAATCTGAATATGTTGCCCTTGAAGAAAATTTATGCTCTGTGTAAACTTTTTAGAAAAGATATGACACCATCAAGACTAAACATATGTGGAAATACAGACATTTTTGCCAATCAATCTAAGCTTCAAATTAAATAGTATAGAGTGTATTGTGTTCATAAAGAACAGACAAACTAAGTGTGGAAGAGCATGCAAATCTAATTAGACTATAATATGAAATCTGATCTCAAAAGAAGTTGATCTAACCCAATGTACCAGCTAAGATACCGAGTAACAAGTGCACATATTTCTTCAGAAGCAGTTACGACATGAAACAGAAACAGAGAATAGTTTGGTGGAGGAAAAAGAAGCACTACAAACAATCAAAATATCAGTAGTATGATAAGGCATAGAGAGATGGAAAATCTTCAAACGATCCAGTAGTAAAAGATAGTGACATTTTCCCTTGCAGATATGAAGGTAATCCTGGTCTGAGGAAGGGGACTAAGAATAAGAGACGTAACAGATTTATTGTTGGAATTTCAGCCGGAGTACTAGCAATTCTTTTAGTTTTGTTTATAGGAAGTTTGCTACTATTGAGGTACCTTTGGAAAAAGACATCTAAACAGAGGAATGATGACAAAGGTATGCACACCCAAAGTTCCATTTAATAGTGTCTTTTTTTTTTGGCTTTGTTTTGTTTTGTTTTTTGTTTGCATCTCCAGTTATCTATTTTGTTCATAGGTAATTCTTGGCACATTAGCACTAAGCGGTCGTCTGCATATTCACTAGCACGAGGTGGGAATCTAACGGATGAAGGAGTTACATATCATATAACATTCTCTGAGATAGAAGAAGCTACCAAAAACTTTTCGAAACAAATTGGAAAAGGAAGTTTTGGACCAGTGTACTACGGCAAAATGAAAGACAAAAAAGAGATAGCAGTTAAAATAATGGCCGACTCATCTAGTCATGGGACCCGACAATTTGTTACTGAGGTACTACTTAAATGCGTGGTTTATAAAAATTTATGCATTTTGTTTAGTTGCATTGGAAGGAACATAGACCACCCCATTATTTAGGTTATAAATATTCTAGGCTGTAATATATATTCAGAGTGCGTTACGACAAGACCTTCAGAATTTAGTTTGAATGTGAATATTTTCACGAGAGATGGTTTCATTGAAAAAATATACTCTGTATGAAATTCGTCAAATGCGAACATAGTATTCCAAAAATTGATGTAACTCCAAAGTATATAATCTGTTAGCAACAATTTCAAATCATTAAACTTGCAGGTTTCTCTGTTGTCAAGAATTCATCACAGAAACTTAGTTCCTTTAATTGGATATTGTGAAGAGGCACATCAAAGTGTGCTGGTTTATGAATACATGCACAATGGAACTTTGAGGGATCACATACATGGTATGCATCTTTAAACCTACCATAAGCCCATCTAGAGATTTGCACAGAGTCAAGGAAAAAGTAATGACATCAATTTACTGACAGATTCTACCAATCAGAAGCGCTTAGACTGGCTAGCTCGTCTTTATATTGCAGAAGATGCAGCTAAAGGTTTGTTCCTGACTTCTCTCTCGATCGTGTATCAATACATTTTTAGATCAATAATGTAGTTCAACCTTGCTATATTTGTAGGGCTCGAATACTTGCACTCTGGATGCAACCCAAGTATCATTCACCGAGATGTAAAAACAAGCAATATTCTCCTTGATATCAATATGAGAGCAAAAGTATCTGATTTTGGACTTTCAAGGCAAAATGAAGAAGATCTAACCCATATATCAAGTGTGGCTCAAGGAACTGTTGGCTACCTCGACCCTGGGTAAGCGTATCATCTAGTACCAATATATCATATACTCATCTGTTCCCTTAGGCATATCTTGACAGTAGTACATCTCTACAACAGGTACTATGCAAATCAGCAATTAACTGAAAAAAGTGACATTTATAGTTTTGGGGTCGTTCTCTTAGAGCTAATCTCAGGAAGAAAGCCTGTGTCAACAGAAGATTATGGCACTGCATGGAACATTGTTCATTGGGTAAGTATGTTTCGATTCTTTAATCTCTGCGGCCCCCCCCCACACACACCACACACAACATAACACAAAAAAAGAAGTTGCATAAACGGAATTTAATCATTAACTGATTCATCTTGTATGATTACCGTAATCAGTATCAAAGAAATTAGAATAACAAAAGATATATGTTTTGCCTCTTTGAGAAGATAACAAAAATAACGAGTTAGATTTTTCTATCATGAATGCTATTCTAATTTCATCTTTAAATCGTCATGAATCTAACTTACATTGCTCTTTCTGAGCATGTAAGGAAGCTATGAATAATGTTTCCATGCTCTCGAATTACGTGCTGCTAAATCTTCAATTACTTGAATTGAATCTGCAGGCAAGGTCCTTGATTCGTAAAGGAGATGTGATAAGCCTCATAGATCCTTCACTAGTGGAAAAGGTCAAAATAGAGTCCGTATGGAGGGTTGCAGAAGTTGCAATCCAATGTGTCAAACAGCACGGAGCTTCTAGACCTAGGATGCAGGAAATCATGCTAGCTATACAAGATGCAATTAAGATTGAAAAAGGCTGTGATAAAATAACCTCAGGTAGTTCAAGACCACAATCCTCCCGCAAAACTCTACTAACGAGCTTTCTCGATATCGAAAGTCCTGACATATCCACTGGATCCCTAGTACCATCTGCTAGATAAATAGTACATTTACACTGTGTCACATACCTAGTTTACATTGTTATGTTCCTTCTTCTTTGACATTTACTTCTTAATTTTGTGTGAGTTGTTTCACTTCTAGCTGATAAGCCTGTACACGGAATTATACATGAAATATCTTTAATTAAGTTCAATCTTTTTATTTATTGAGGGAATTTTGCTGGATAATAGAATTTGACGAATATATCAAACAATTTGACGATTGGAAACAAAACCATCTATTATAACCAACTATTGTAGAAAAACAAATCAACAGAAAGCAAAACAAGAACACAATAACTCTTGTGGAAACTTAAATTAGGAGAAAACCACAACAAAATCTGGAGAGTACGTGTGCACCAAATTCCAAATATGTTTAACTTCACAATCTCACAATGAGATGAGGACTAAAAAGAACAGAACACCTAAGCTACATATGTATACCCCGTCTCCTTCGATTTCGCACTTATGAACTGCGCGCCCTTCTCTCTCTCTCTTTTTTTTTCTTTCTTTGAACTCGGTGAATTTTGTCTTGTTTTACTCTGTTTTTCATTTTTAGTTTCTAATTTATAAATTACGTATATGGGTATTTAAATTCTTTTTATCTGAAAAATAATAAAACCTTGGCCATGTATAATAGTTAAAATTTAATTATTAAATTGTTTAATAGTATTTATATAGACAATGACATAAATTATAATTATTATTAATATAATAATTTTAGAATCTTAAATTACTGTTTAAAAAAGTTGTCACCTACGCTGCTAACCAACTCCCAATAATTTTGTCTTTGGAACTCAAGCATCCGATTTGGTAAGACAATAAACCTACTAAATTCATTACTCGTCTAAAAATTATAATTCGTGTAAAAATTTATTAATTATTTTATTTTATTATATACTCCGTATAATCAATTAAGTCAAAATAATATAATTTAAACTTATAATTAAAGAATATAGTAAAATTTGAAAAAGTATCAAAAAATATTTATGCATTTTTAATGTGAATGCCATGCTCCCACCCATCTCCTTTTCCTAATTCTAAGTTTGTAATAAATTATAAGTTGAAAATAGTTTCCAACTTTAAGGTTTTTGTATGTCACGGGTGATTTTATTATGGAGTGGTGTATTTGTATTTAGGTGTACACGTGGTCAACAAGCTTAGCCGTTGATTTTAGAAAATCTCATCCACACAAATCGTAAACGCTCCTCCGTGGATCATCGACCCGTCTCGAAGGTCTAAAAGAATATCACGACTTGAATCCAATGGATTGAAAAAAGTATTCTATTTATTTTAAAATATTAAAACATTATTAATTTAATTTTTTTAATTTTTAATATTTTAAAGTTAAAATTACGTAAATATATTTAAATCTGGTTAATATTATTATTTTAAGATTTTTTAATTATTTAAATATATTATTAACTATAAAAAAATATTTTTATCAAAATTAAAATAAATTTATATGAATATTAATTTAAATTTAAGATTTAATACTATTCATATTTTTCTTAAAAATTTATTAGTTATTATTTAATTATAAATGGGGAAGAAGTTGTTTTGGTAACCAACAAATTAATAAATACGATTTTTATTGAGATTCCTTTAGCGTCATCGAGTATTTTATTTTATTTAATTATAAATCTACTTAGTAGTACTACCAACGGCCAATAATTAAAGCACATAATAATAATAATATACACCTACCAAATACTTTTTTATCCTCAAAAAATTGAATTAGTTAATCAACCCAACATCCCAACTTTGACCTTTTCCATGAACAACAAACCCAAGAAAGCCACTTTGATTGAATGGTTCAAAAGAGTAGGGAGTATTATTTTTCCTTGGAGTAGAATCTAACAGGTCACCATATGTGTGTGTGTGTGTGTGTGTGTGTAAATGGATTATTAATTTATTATGATTTAGCTCTTCGTACACCAGAAGAAACATATTCCTCCAAATATTTAATTTGTTCAATCATAGATACAATCACCACTTAAATACCACTGATATGACATTCAAGGAAGAATCAGCATGGTCTAAAAATAAAATGCAGAATGTAATCTATCTCTGTTTTAAAATTAAGAATATTTATTTATTATATATTTTAAATAAAAAAATATTTTTATTTTAATATAATAAATTACTTTATTATATTATTTTGTTATCAATATAAATTAATTTTTAGATAATTCATATTAAAATAATTTAAAATATTTCCCTTTCATTTATAAATTATATTAAAAATCTAAAATTGTTGTTTTCTTAAAAAAATATTTTTAATTTAAAAAAATTAAATGTTGTAATTTATGCAGATTATATTTAGTGCGCTGAAAATTAGCCAAGCGCCTACAAAGCAACAGATCATGAGTATTTGTTAATATTGATAAATAGGTAAATCTATTTTAAGGGTTATCCTTAATAAAAAGGCATAAGTAGAAAATTAATCAACCACCCAAAAAAAAAAAGCAAAACTCCTACCTTTTAAGAGATTGCATTCATCTTTTTTAGGTTACATTAAGAGATTGCGTTCATCATTGTCATTATTTTTCGTCTGACCAACTAAACAAAAAAACCAAGAACCTGTCCTACTCAAAGCCGCCCCATAATTTCAAAGAGGAAAGGAAGCTTTTTTTCTTCTTCTCCCACTTATAAATTTGTCTTTTTGGTCATTTATAGATAGATATTGGGTTCTCAGAATACTCATCAGAACACTGGTTTTTGAAGCTCTCTTCATCTTATTTTCTTGATAGAGATAAGCCCTTTAAACAGAGAAAACAGATAAATATAAGAGGTCAGGGAGAGGTTTAAGCAGAGATGGATATGCTGTATTATCCAATAGGGAGGTCTTCATATGAGGACTCATTGAAAGTTCTTGAGGCTGATATACAGCATGCCAATGCTTTGTGAGTTCTCTTTCACCTAAGCATTTGTTCTTAATTTGTTTGTGTTTACATGATCTTGTTTCCTATGTCTGTGTACTTTTGGAGTTTCTACTTTTAGCATTTACAGTTGTCCTGATGTCAAATTTTTTGCAATTAAGTATCCAATCTGTTTATTGATTATATTTTTATTTTTGGTTGAGGAATATGAGAAATTAGATGGACCCATGTAGTTGTATTCCACCATAAAGTATTACTAATTTTAAATATTAGGTCAGCTCACCATATGCTATAATTGGAACTGTTATAACTCCCATGGGAATTCTGCAATTTTTGGTTGATAACTTGACGTAATAAGGATTTTGTTGAAAAGTACTTTTTTTAGCTACCTGGCTGATCTAGTAATATTTTGCCTTCCACGTTTACTAGATAATTTTTACGAAAGGCTAAAAATCTGTCTAGATTTTCCTTCAAGCTAAAAATTATACCAGCTCCGGAATATTTCTTGAGCAGCAGTTCTTAAAATCGGTCTAGATTAGTTTGATGCAAACAAAGATGGAAAAGCTTGGCAAGAACTAAAAACTAGATTTTAATTCTTGGATTTCCGTAGGAGCTTTGGGGATAAAGTGACTAAGGGAGTCAGTTCTAGACTTCTAGTTGTTCATTAAATGTAGATATGTGTTATTACTTATCGTATTTGGTCTAATAATATTTTGTTTCTGGTGTTATTGAAATAAATTTGGGTAAATACTGCTGCAACTGGTTTGACTTATTGTTATCATTTGATTCTCGGTTTTCAGGGCTTCTGCCATTCCAAGAGGGAAGGGTGGTGCTCGAATTCAAATGAAATTGGTATACAATCACTTGGCACCCCTCCTTTTGTTTCTGCTCCAATGGATTGACTGTTCCTGCACATGTCTGCTCCCCAGATATCTTAATCTTTTTGAGGTTCTTATATATAAGGTTGGTTTTGAGTTTTCTGTCAGTTTTGTTTCTTTATATTAACTTGAGTCTTTCTGCTCCACAAGTAATATAATAATGGTAACGAAAGGGACTTATTTGATTTAATGATGGTAGTGATGGTGGTAATGAAAGGGAAATTCTCAAAAATGGATTCTTAGATTAGTCACATCTGTGCAAATTCTCTTGCTCCCCTCCTTTTGTCATAGACGAAACATGGCCATGGCTCATGGGTCTATAGTTTTTTGAATTTTTTCTTATTCATTGTAATTGATGTCCAAACCATGCTTTCCTGAATGCGTGTCACTTTTTCCAGGTATATACAGATGGGAGACCTAATATATCTGCACGTGGAAGGAAGGCAACTATTAGCGACTTCTATGGTTTGTTAATTATCTAATTACTAACGTTTTTCTGAAGCAAAAATACCTATGTAGTTTGGTACTTAGGTTACTGGAATTAATTCTTATATTAATATTTTCATTGAAAACCAAATGCAGCTGTTATATTGCCATCCCTTCGGCGACTCCATTATGACTTAGTAGAGCTGGAGAACATAAAAGATGAGAAGCCTGGAGTGGATATCATTGGTAAGAAGACTCTGGAAGGTGATACTGGCTTTTCTAATGTTGATTTGGACAGAGAAGACGAATGTGGGATATGCTTAGAGCCTTGCACCAAAATCGTTTTGCCCAATTGCTGTCATGCTATGTGCATCAACTGCTACCGTGATTGGTACGGAATTGATTATAATAGTCTTATACTTCCTACATTCTACAAAAAGAGTCACATTTAATATTCTTTTATTTCATCTTTAACCCTCAAGATAATGATGGTTTAGTTAGTTGTGGTGGCATGATAGTGATATTATGATGTTAAACTTGAAGACATTGTGTCATTTTACACAATCATCATTAAAAATGTGACTTTTATTTCTTATATTCTTATTTTATTTTATATATATTTTTTGAAATGGGACTCTTTCTGTGGAACATAGGGAGTGTTACACATTTCTTCCTTCATTGATACCTAATTTCGAACTTTTTACCAATTTACAGGAACAACAGATCAGAGTCCTGCCCCTTCTGTCGTGGAAACATAAAGAGAGTCAAGTCAAGAGATTTATGGGTTCTCACATGTGGTGACGATGTAATTGACACTGACACAGTTTTGAAGGAGGACTTGGTGCGGTTCTACATGTATATTAACAAGCTGCCTAAAGATACCCCAGATGCCCATTTCTTAATGTACTATGAATACCTAATTTGAGCCCAATGAAGTTGAAGGAATGTTGTACAGGTAGAAAAAGCTGACCTATAAATGTACATAGAGTCTGGTACAAAAATTATTACCCATTATCACATAAAAATAACATCTGTATTGTACATGTTGCGTTAAATAAATGATAATGTGATACAATTCGTAATTGATGAGAGAATATTTATTTCTGAAATTTGAGTTTCCTCTCTACATTCTGAATTCCGGGTCGTACAGAAAAAAGAAGAAGGATAAAAGAGCTGTCTTTTTGACATTATTTTATTATCTCACTCTCTTAATGAAGCCATTCGGAGCGTTAGAATGAAAAATGAAGCAACTAACGTGCAGCAACTATATGCTGCCCTTTTTCTTAACCAGTTGATTGAATGATGGATGACAGAAACCTTGATAGAGGAAAAGCTCGGTTATGTGCTTATGCATGGCTTCTGTAAGATGAATTCCATCCCAGTTAATGTATTTGCTAGGATCCTTGCAGGTGGTTGTTCCTGGAGAGCCGCACAAAGATTTTGAATTATAGTTGAATATCCCGTCTTGGGGCCCGCAGCATGCCTTGAATGTCTCCTCAAATTGGTACTTTTTCGGATTCATTAGTATGGTCAGGTACGCATTCCAATAATCTGCATATGCGATTGTGGCCTCAGGGTATTGTTTCTGAAATACTGCTATTTTTGTCTGAAGTATTTGATTGTGGATCATTATTGCTGAGTTTACAATTGCAACACATCCCATTTTGTCAAGATTTTTCAATGGACATAGTGAAACATCGGACGTCAGGCACCCCGCTGGAGGTAGTCCTTGAACCACTATGTACTTTGCTCCACTGTCCAACAGTGTCTGTCAGAAGCACAGTTTATATTATTAGTAATGTAGCATGAACTTATTATCTCCATCCATTCCACAAAATGAGTCATTTGCAGAAATATTTTAGTCTACAAAAAGAGTCTCATTTGTAGAAAAGTATGTATGTGTGTTTGTGTGTGTCTATATATATATATATATATATATATATATTCACATATAACCTTAAAGTTTGTAAATTTTTCGAATGGGACTCTTTTTTGTGGAACAGACAGAGTGTCAGTCAAATGGTTGTTTTATTTATCCCATACCTTTAAGAGTTGGCCTATTTGAAAAACACACGTCTCGGTAAGCTTTTGTATGGGGAGTGAAGATCCGAAACTACTGGTATAGTCATTGATCCCCATCTCACCAATCCAAAAAAGCGCGTTCTCCAACTCAGCTTTGCAAGATGCTGCATCCTTTCCTTTACATACATGCTGCTGGTGAAATTTGTTGAACCAGTCTATCTGAGTCTGCATGCTCGGATGCATGTTCCAGACGTGGCCGAAGCTAGCTTTGTGTTTGGCAAAGTAGTCATTTGAGAGAGATGTGGAGCCCGCTAAGGCAAAGTTCACGCCGGACGAGAAATTTGCAGAAGCAGAAGAAGCAGATTTATATGGTTTCAGGGATGGCAGGGCAAGAGATTCACAGAGGAAATCAATAACAAGGCGACCGTCACATAATCGGTTGGAGGGTTTCCCGAATGTGGTTGAGCCGTAGGGAGAGTGTGCACCAGAAAATAATGAGGAGAGAGCCCCCATGAGTTTGGCATTTCCGGTATCTGTGTATGAGTCTCCGAAAGCATACACCTCTGAGAATGCACCCTTGAAATTAGCATGTAAAGAAGAAGATGATGATGATGGTGATGAGTTAGAAGAAGTGGATGACGACGACGACAATATTGGAGGAGAAGAAGATTCATGTGATGATGATAATGATGGAGAAGATGAAGAAGACTCGTGTGATGATGATATTGGAGGAGCAGAAGAAGAAGAAGATTCATGTGATGATGATATTGGTGGAGACGAAAAAGATTGTGATGATGATATTGGTGTAGATGAAGAAGAAGACGGTGATGATATTGGTTTAGGTTCTTCAGAAGAAGAAGAAGATGATGATGATGATACTGATACTGGTGGGGAAGAAGAAGATGGTGACGATGGTGTTGCTGAAGAATTAGAAGATGATGATGAAGCTGGTGGGGAAGAAGAAGATGGTGATGATGGTGCTGCTGGAGAATTAGAAGAAGAAGATGGTGATGATGGTATTGGTGGGGAAGAAGATGATGGTGGTGGTGGTGGAGACGAAGAAGGTGATTTGTGTGATGACAATATTGGTGGAGAAGAAGAAGATTCGTGTGATGACGATAATGGTGGAGATGGAGAAGAAGAGGAAGATGATATTGGTGGAGACGGAGGAGGAGGAGGAGGAGGAGATTGTGATGATGATATTGGTGGAGATGAAGAAGATTCATGTGATGACAATAATGGTGGAGACGGAAAAGAGGAAGAAGATTGTGATGGTGGAGACAAAGAAGAAGATTCATGTGATGACGATGCTGGTGGAGAGGAGGAAGAAGAAGAAGAAGAAGAAGAAGAATCATGTGATGACGATACTGGTGGAGACAGAGAAGAAGAAAAAGAGTGTGTTGCAGATGGTGAAGAACAAGGACAAGGACAGACACAGGCTTGTTGGCCTTTATCATGTGCAAATGTAGTAGAGAATAATAATAATAGCAAGAGTGCAGAAGGGAGGAAGAAGTAGCTAGACTTCATCATTTTGTTAGTAGTCAGATGTTTCCTAATTTGGTTTTCTTTCTTTTTTGGTCGAGTTATATGTAGAGCAATATATATATATATTTATTTATAGTCGTAGCCATTTCTACTTGAATTCTTTTATTTTTGGTTAATCAACAATGTACAGGACATCCTTACTCTTAGGAAAAGTATGGGAGTTCACGTAGGGAATGTTTTTAGCCTCGGAGCTCTTGACAATCAATCGCTGCTTGGCTATTGCCAAGACATATGGATGGTAACCCCTACTTGTAGAGAAGCTTTCTTACCTTCAGAAGGTATGCAGTAAAATTAATATAGTTCGGTTATGCATTTCAAATAACATTCGCTACATATGAGTGGAGGAATTCGAAAATATTGGCCAATATGTTGCATTTCATCCAAAAACAACTTAATTTATTTCGTAATTTAATTTAAATTATCTTATTTAATATGTGACATATTTGTCACATTTTTTTTCAAAACAATTTATTTATAAAAAAAATGAAAATTTTTAGACATACCACACCATTAACCACTTGGGAGAGGACCAAGGATCAATCGAGAGAACATACTTTATTTAAAAGATTTTGTAATTTTTCTTTAATCAAATTTGGTGTTTGTTTGATAAGAACTTATTCAATATTTATAGATTATGAAATTTAAATGCAATAACAAAAATCATGTTTTAAAATCATGTTTTAGAAGTTAAATATATGTTTAAAAAACTGAGTTTATGAACAAAAATTTTAAGAAATTGAAAATTAGTTTAACACTTTGATGAAAAATTACAAATGCATATATTTATGATAAAATATCAACCTCACAACAACAAAAATTATGATTAAAACATTTAATATGTATGAATTAAAAAAATAATTTTAATATGTAATAATTTAAAAGAAAATCACTTTTGAAAGTGAAAAAAAAAATTTAACAACATAAAATTTAAATATTCCTCTAAAAATTTTATTTTTTTAAACGTACAATACATAGGCTCGTTATCATCTGAAACTCAAAGCTTTTCGTAGGCTTACGAAACTCACAAAATTAAACGCCTGTAATACTTTTAATTTCGCATGAGAATTTGACCGTTCCTTAGCTGTCATTATCTATATCAATTAATAATATACCGACATAGAGCATTTCCTTAATCTTGTTTCATTCTTACAAAATCCTAAAAAACAAGTCGTTTGGGTCATGAATTAATAAATTTAATTTAATTAATTAATTAATCAATTTACTAGCACCCCCACATTCTTAGCGTTGGGTGTATCATGTTGAAACGTGAAACAAACATCACGTGGAAATGAAAATGGACTCCAAGTCTCTCCCCGTTCCCACTCCAGCCAATAACAAAACTAAGAAAAAAGACCTCGTTTTCTCAGATCGTCACAAAAACTACAGCTAGAATTCAAGAAGGTATTTGAGATTAACAAGTAACGGAAAGCTAGAGCTCAAAGAGAATCGTAAGCTTGAGAACTTCTCTATAATTCGTCTAGAAGGCCATTGAAAAGGTCTTCTCTTGCGTTCGTCGACGACTCGTTGCAGAGGAAGAAATGGGGAGTAGTAGTGGTTGTGCGGTAGAGGGAGGGTGTCCCAGCGATTATGTAGCTCTTTCCATCTCTCTCCTCTGCTTTATCTTGTGAGGATTACAATTTATTTCCTTTTTTTTTCTTGGCTCCTTCTATTTATATTTCACATGTATAAACTATGTAGGTGATTTGGTGTTTACTCTGTTAATTGTTTGTTTTGGGTGTTAGAGACAAGATAATGGGATACTGTATTTTTTTCGCTTCTTGAATTTTAGTATTTGGAGTGTCGTTGTGCACCCAGGTTGTTGTATCTATATGGACTCTATGTATATAACTATAACTATATGTGTGTGTGTGTGTGTGTGTGTGTGTGTGTGTATGTGTGAGAGAGAGAGAGAGAGAGAGAGAGAGAGAGAGAGAGAGAGAGAGAGAGAGACTAATTTGGATAGGTGATTCTTGAACCCATTACTCAGCTAGTTAAAAGAGTTTGTATGATAATAATTTGAGTTTTTTTTTTGTTGTATTAGTAATTTAGATTCCAACTTTTGTGTAAAAAAATATATATTTATAGTTGAACTTCCAATTTGGGATGGACCCAAAATGTGTCCATTGTCAAAATATTAATTTACCATCTGATTCCGTCCAAGTTTCAAAACTGAGCTCTCATTTTGGAATGGAGGTGGAATTTAAGTGCACTCATATTTTTTTTATTTTTCTTTCCATTTGTAAATTTCGGTTACATATTCATGCTAGTGTTTGTGTGTGAAATTGGACTTGTTCTTGCAGGCTTCTGGCTCGGTTTGCCTTACCGTTCCTAATTCACAAGGTTCCTAGACCTAAAGGCAGCAGCTTTTGGATCCCTTTCATTCAAGTGTTTGCAAGCTTTAATCTTCTAGTGTCCCTTGTGGTGAAACTTTATCTCACCCTCCTTTTTTCTTGGGTCTATCATTTTTTTTTCTAGGGGTCATTTTGCATTTCGTGGATTTCCGGTGCTATTGGTTTCAACTCAATTGTTCACTGATTTGCAGATGTCTCTTCATATCCTGAAGTTCAAAACAAGGCATCGGTGGCAATCTTGCTATGTTTGGGCAGGTTATTTACTTATCCTGTGACCATTTAAGAATCAGATTCTTTGTTTTTGGTTTAGCTGTTTATTTTATTTTACTTTTTTTTTTGTAAATTTATTGAAGATTTATTTTCTTGGTACTGTTTGATGTCAGTCTGGTTTGAAGGGCCACTAGGATTTGGTTTGCTGTTGAGCAGCCGCATTGCCCAGGCCTTTCAACTATATCACATATTTGTCAAGTAAGTGAAAATTCATTACAAACTATGAATCTTATGATGGATCAAGTCTCAAAGACTTTCACTTTAGTAATGGTTGCCTAAGGACCTAATATACCAAGTTTATTGGGTAGAGGTGAGCTCGCTGTATGTTATTTTACAAACTTTGCTTCGCTGTTTCTCCTCTGTTTTCAGGAGGCACTTACCACCTATTAAAACATATATTTTTCTCCCACTGATTCTCCTGCCTTGGGTTGCTTTGGCTGCATGTAAGGATCATTAACTTGAATCACTTATTTTAAAATCAGCTTGAGCTTAGTTGCCTATGGCACTGTGTCCCTTGTTCTTTACTATCTCAAGTTTTTACATGAATTACTTTTATGTGATGTCAATTGTTTGTAAGAACTGCTTGCGGTTAATATGGACTTTCTTTCTTGTAGTTATACACTTTGAAGAACCTCTGAATGATCGGTGTCACATGGGGATTCAGTGGATCATTCCAGTTATTTCCCTTCACGGATTATATATAGCCGCTTTGGTTGGTTTTACACGAGCCATTCATCATATAGAGTTCAGATTTCACGAACTCAAAGACCTTTGGCGGGGAATACATGTCTCCACTACTTGCATTGGTATATCTCGCCATCTCGGTGTATTAGTTCTGTAAAGCTTTGTAATCTCTACTCTTCTATATGCATGTGAAAGAAGATTGATTGTATTGATAAAAATGTGGTCTATAAATAATGCAATAGTTGGTTTATAAAATTATACGAATCCACTAGAGATTTATCTAGAAAGAGAGACAAATGTAAAAAGGGATCATGTGTTTATCACTAGAAGTTCCCCTAATTAATTGTGCTTTCTTAGTAATATTTTCTTTTCCTTCCAGCAATATGGGTAGTTGCTTACGTTCTGAATGAGATCCATGAAGAAACTGAATGGCTTCAAGTCACCTCCAGATTTTTTCTAGTTACTATGGTATGGTTATTGATGATTAAAAAGTTCCATTTTATAACAATTTTCTTTCTGATTTCTTTATTTATTTTCCTTTTCACAGGCAGGTATTCTTGCACTGGCTTTCTTCTCTATTTCGAGTTCTCTGCCTCTTGCCTCACTCATGAGCTTGAGGAACAAGGAAAACCAGGAATTCAAGACAATGGGCTGGGCCTTGGGCATACCTGATAGCAGGCAACTATTACAGAAGGAACCAGCTCCAGTTGTGGATCCTAATGAACCTCTGGATAAGCTTCTTCTGAACAAAAGATTCCTCCAGTCCTTCATGGCATTTGCCGACAGGTGTCCACTGCTAACTTGTATATATGGATAGATGCTAGTATTATTTATTTCATATTATATTGTTTCTTTTTATAATGCAGTTGTGTGGCTGGAGAGAGTGTACATTTCTATGATGAAGTGCAACAACTTGATAAAATTCCGGATAATGATACTGTAAGAAGAATCTACATGGCACGCCACATAATCGAGAAGTATATAACTGCAGGTATATTCTTGTTTGTGCAAATTTCCTTCTACATACTCCCTCCGTCCAACTTATATTGTCTTAATATCCTTTTTGGTTTGTCCATGTTTATTTGTCCTCTTTCCTTATTTAAACTATTTTTAGTCATATTTTTCCAATACCACCCACAGCACTTTTATTGAAAATGATACACATTTTCTTGGAAACACAAAACGCATTACTCCAATCAACACTCTCTTTCTACTTGATTTCTTTTTCTATCCACTTTGTCAATAAATGATGAGGGGTAATTTAGAGAAATAAATACTTCCGTAGTATTCATGTAATTTGTAATAAAGACAACATAACTTGGACGGAGGGATTATGTGTCTACCTGCTTTCACAATATGTCCACTTTGTGTTACTTATTCTTATTTGTAATGTTCATGCCGTTGCATGGCTAGGTGCCTCAATGGAAGTGAACATATCTCATCGAAGCCGACAAGAAATTTTGACTACTCTTGATCTGGCACACCCGGATCTTTTCAAGAATGCACTCAATGAGATAATCCAGTTGATGAAAATGGTTGGTTTCTTACCTTTTAAATACATATTATGCCTTTCCTCAATAATATTCTTAATCTGATACCTTTTTTTTTTTTATTTTAATCTCATCTCTTTTTCTTTATCTCAATTGAAGAATTTGGCTAAAGATTTTTGGTCATCAATGTTCTTCGTGAAGTTCAAAGAAGAAGCCAATATGAGAACAGTTAGCCATGAGTTGGAACAGTTTAGTGGTTGGGATTTCTCACCGAGGTTGAGCTCTGTTCATTGTGCCGATGATCCTTTCCATCAAGAACATAATGCAGTGGATTCTGTCCAAAATAGTGATGATTTGGAGCTGCAATGTTAACGCCTTCTACAAATATTAGATCTTACATGGGTTTGATGTTCAAATTTGAAGACACAAATTTTTCTTCCAGAATATAAGTTCAAGGCATTTAATGATATTTTATGGAAGGATGAAAAGGAGAAGGCTGA
This sequence comes from Pittosporum tobira, assembly GCA_032359685.1. Lineage (NCBI taxonomy): Eukaryota > Viridiplantae > Streptophyta > Magnoliopsida > Apiales > Pittosporaceae > Pittosporum > Pittosporum tobira. The sequence goes on from JAUMHB010008448.1 coordinate 21,698, forward strand.
TTAACAGCGGAAAATATGGATCAAAGTTGAATTCATAGTATTTGGACAAGTTGATCATGACGCTCCTACTGCAGCTAAACGCCTAATCATTGATAAGATGAAAGCCTTTTTGGTACTGCATCCCATGTAATTATTGCTCAAGATTAACACATACATAAATTTACATATGGTCAAACCTAAATGCAAAAAAGACTTGATCTTGCAAGGAGAAGACTGAGGACAATATAGAGACAATTTTTTGTTCCACTTCTCTCCCCAAACTATCAAGCTATTTTAGTCCCAGTTTCCTGAAACAAACTCTATTTCCAGCTGGATTTCCAGACAGGATATTCAGATTTACAGAGAATTGCTGGTGAGTTTTGCACAAATTACTTAGACTTAGCCAGCTTTTTATTCTTCATAGCCTGCATCTTTTATTGAATCGTTGATCTTTTGCTCACAAAATATAATGAGATGTTACGTTGAAAGTTCACACATTTTGATTATTGCTAGCTGTTGTTTATTGGATCTTTGGAATTGAATCCCTGTTGGTTTGCGGATATAATGAGATTAAATGTTAGAATGCCACTAAATTCAGTTATTGCCATAGGATATCAAGATATTGGTTGTGTATCAAATGATCATTATTTCGGCATGTTAGCATTCTTTTCTCTTGGTTCTCACTTGAATGGTTGTACTTCACCAAATCCATCGTCAAACTTGAGGCTTCCATTTGGAAATATCTCATTATGGTGATTTGACTATTTTTCAGGTATATAGGATTCTGGTTTGTTTGTTTGCTGGTAGTTGTAACGAAGAGTGCAAATAAGCCGGGCTAAGCCAAATTTGACAAGTTTGAGTTCAAACGAGTGTTTTTTTCAAGTTTGTGTTTGGTTTATTTAACTAAATGAATAAATTTTTAACAAGTCGAACTTGAATTTATTCACGATTGATCTAAAATATTTAATATTAATGAGCTTTAATGAATTAAAGTTGGCCAACTTGAATTTAACTTCTTAAGTTAAACGGATTTTTTCTAAGTCCGAATTGAATTTTAAATAAGTCAAATTTAAATTAACTCGCAGAATTTGGCTCGATTAACACAGTTGTAGGTGTTTTCTTAGATAGGTATAGACTGCAGCTAATTATGGCCGGGACGAGTCCTTGTAAATTAAATGTACCCTCGGTTATTAATACCTTCAGTCTTTTTTCCTGAGTGGCAGTGTGGACACGTGTGATAGATATGGTAGTCTTGTAGTTGGGTCATAATACTACTAGCAGTGTGTAATTTCTATTTACAGCAACTCAGAGTTAATTGCTTCCTACCGTGACCATCTGCCATGCATAGAGTTGATGATGGTGGTTAGCAGTTGTGTCACCATGGAACCAACTTTCATTATTACAAAAGTGGAAGTTTTCTTCTATTTTCCTTTTTCTACTAGTGAACCCAAAATATAAATAGTAAAATACAGGATGCTATCAGTATTTTATAGTTTATATTTTTTTTGTTTTATAAATTTTATAATATATTTTAACAATTATATAACACAAATTTTAAAATATATAAATATTTTTTGTTGTTATTTTTATTTTTATTACAAAAATAATACAAATAACAAATAAAGATGTGAATGAATCGAGTCTTGACTCACCTAAAAGTAATCTGAGTTAGCTTTGAGTTTGCCTCATACAAGCTTATCTCTTAAGTTCGTATAAGCTCAGTTAATTACATTAAAAAAAAAAAAATAAATAAAAAATAAAAAATTAATCATAATCATAATCATAACAAATTGATAAGCATCATTTATATTATACACAATATCGTTTATTTCCTGGAGTAAGATTGATCAAGTGTCAGAAGAGAAGATGATGCTTCAAACTTGCTCTGCTCACCTAAAATCACTACCATTGTGGGAACATCTTCTCTTCTACCTTGGTCTTTTCTTTCTCCTCAAACACTGCATCTCTCTCCTCAACTGGGTCTTCATCTCGTTCCTTAGACCTCCAACGAACCTCAAAACTAAATATGGTTCCTGGGCCCTCATAACCGGCCCAACCGACGGCATTGGTAAAGCTTTTGCCTTCCAACTAGCACGTAAAGGCTTGGAATTAATACTAGTCGGCAGAAACCCCCACAAGCTTACCCAAGTCTCCAGAGAAATTGAAGCCGAATATCCGAGCACCAAGATCAAGAAGGTGGTGGTTGATTTTTCCAGTGACGTAGCGGCCGGAGTGCGGGATATGGAGGTGGCGATTAACGGGTTAGAAGTAGGTGTTTTGATAAATAATGTTGGAGTCACGTATCCGGGAGCTATGTATTTCGACGAGGTGAATGAGAAAGTTTGGATGAATTTAGTTAATGTGAATCTGAAAGGTACCACTTTGGTTACGAGAGCTGTTGTAAAAGGAATGCTTAAGAGGAGGAGAGGTGCTATTGTTAATATTGGTTCAGGTGCCTCCATTGTTGTCCCTTCTCATCCTCTTTATGCTATATATGCTTCTACAAAAGCGTAAGCATCCCTCTCTCTCTCTCTCTCTCTCTCTCTCTCTCTCTATATATATATATATATATATAAGTAGGTTTTTACAGATCTGTCAAATTTCAATTTTTTTTTTAAATGAATGCAGGTTTATTGATCAGTTGTCAAGATCCTTGTATGTAGAATACAGAGACTATGGGATAGATGTTCAGTGTCAGGTATGCCTTTATGAATGTACTATAAGTTCACATTTTTTACGGGGAGCTGATTTACACATTTGAAAAATTAGGGTACAAACTAAAATATTAGGCATAATTTATTGCTGGTTTTCGTTGAAGTTCATTACGCTGACCGCGTGCAGGTACCATTATATGTCTCAACTAAAATGGCATTGGAAGTTGCATGCGTTGAGAAATCGTCGTTTTTCATACCATCACCAAAAGATTATGCAGAAGCAGCTGCCGGACGAATTGGGTATCAAGTGCGGTGCATGCCTTACTGGCCCCACTCGCTTCAATGGTTCATTGCCTCCTTGTTGCCGGAAACTCTGCTCGATTCTTGGCGCCTCTCCATCGGAATCCGCAGGAGAGGAGGTGGTGCCGCCGGCCGGCCAGCCTACAACCAAAATTAATTAATTAAGTAAAATCTACTGTACCTCAAATGTTAAGTACTCCGTATAATAAATAAGATTAGATTTATGAACTTATGTACTTAATTTGTTCTAATACACTTCATTCGTCTTAAATTATTTGTCTTAAGACTATTAACTTAAGAGAGAGAATAATATATTTATAAAATTCAAAATTTTTAATTTAAAAAATAATTTTATTTTAATTTAATTGATGTTAAAATTATTATTGTGAAATACATACAAACTACAAAATATAAACTACTACTATATACTAATTTTAAAATTTTATAACGTAATTTAAAATTTCATAAAACTATAACTCAAAAGAAATTCGGAACGTATAGAGTATTACATTCACTTATGTTGGCGTAAATTGTTAGCGGCTGCCATGGCCCCGTGCTTACCTCCTTTTTTCGCACTTTCTGTATCAACACCTCGACCCAGGTGGTATTCGGAGCATAGCTACCAGAACTTTTGTATAAATTAATCATTGTTTAGCTACTTTAGTAATGTTAAATATTTGTGCTTATTTTGTATAGTTTATTTTAGAATAATTTATAATTTATTTGTTAATTAATTTTTTTAGTTAAAAAAAATATTTATTGACTATTTTTTTATAAATAAATTGATAATATTGTTATACTTAACCTATAAAAAAAATTTACTTAATAAAAGAAACTAATTTTAAAATAGTTAATTTTTAAAAATAATCTATAATCAGTTCCAATAATCTTCCAACCTTGAAAATTTATTTTGAAACAAAATAAAAATTTATTTTATTTTTAAAAAATTGTAGAAAAAGTATATACTTAATATTTTTTCCATCTCTATAAGAAGGGAAAAAATTTATTCAAATTTTGATTTAAAAAAAAATAAGCCTCAAATTTGAGAAATAAATGTCATAATTTTTTTATGAGTCGGTTAACTGTTAGAATTGATTATAAATATATTTAAAAAAAACTTCCTATGAGCCAGTATTGTGATTATTTAATAACAATATGAATTCAAATTTGTGAAATAAACGCGGGCCGTTAAACTTCTTATGAGCCTAACCCATATGCGGGGCGACCCTCTTTCTTCCTCTTCCCCCATCAAAAGGGAAAAGGAAACCACACACTCACTGTCAGGCTGTCTTGGTGGCTGCTGCTTAAGATGGAGAAACGGCGTCGTCTTCGTGGACGAGAGTCCGCCGGCGAGGGTAAAGTAGAAACTCAGTATAATACGGTGTTCGTTGACACCAGTCTGAATACTCATTTCGCGACCATCTGCTCCGACTCCGATTCCGTCTCCCAGCTCAAACGTACTACTTCTTTAAACCCTAATAGCTCTCTTACTTTTAGTTACTCAATTAAAAGCAATTGTTAATGATCATAACTGGTTAGCTGAAGACTTATATACTACTCTAGTACTCTTATTTCATGAATTTATATTTTATTCCACAACTAAATCATTCGGAGACAGATGTTGGGCAATGTATTCATACATGCGCACACACATAGAGGTAAATGCTGTCTAAATATACAGGGGTGAAAACGAGCTGACCTTGTTGAGTTTGGTTTGTTAAATTTTACCTTTTAAGTTTTAGCTCTTGAACTCGATTCGTTTAATTAAACAAACTTAACCGAGCTTATAAATAGCCGAGTTCGAGCTTTTTATGACTAATTTAAAATACTAAAAGTTATTTACCTTTAAACTATTTTTTTTAATTTATTTTTTTTGAGCTTGTGTTCGACTTGTTAAATTAAATGAGTTTTTTTATTGAGCTCAAGTCAAATTTTAAACGAGCCAAACTTGAGCTCGTTAATGAAGGCTCATTTAGGGCCCGTACTAAATATTATATACTCCAGCCCGCTTAAGGCAGCTTCAATGTATTTGACAATGTTTATGTTATATTAGACACGTGTAGTTGTTTCTTGAGTTGGGGATAGTTTTGAATTATCTACTGAGAATCGAAATTAGAAAATGGTATTTAACACTTCCTGTCGTATAGTTTGCAGTGTCTGGGTGGTTCTCTTATAATTTATCCACTTTAATTCCCATTGGAAAGAAGTAAGGGTGTTAAACAAGTTGAACCGAGTTTGTTCATTTCGTTAAGGTAACGAGTTTTTTTCTCAAGCTCGGCTCGTTTAACTGAATGAGTTTTTTATTGAGTTTTTAACAAATCGAGCTCAAACTTTTTCATAAATAATTTGAAATATTTAATGTTACCGAGCCTTAACGGGAAGAGGTTGTCGAGCTCTAGCTCGGGTTATTAAGCTAAACAAGCTTTTTATCGAGCTGGATCTAAGCTCGAACTTTAAACAAGGGTTTGGCTCATTTAACACCCCTAGTAGGAAGCTATTACCACACCACGAGTGTAAGGGATTGTGCTGAATGAGTGTTAACAAGCAAAGAGTAAGCATTGTGATGGATAGAGAAAAATATGACAACAATGGCAACCTTTGTTGAATACATGGGATGAGCGAGTAGGGTTTCACAGAGACCTCTCACTAGCGTAGAAGGAGGCACAAATTTCATTTTCACATAAAAATAGGAGTTGTGCAGTGCTCAGCTTTGATAGAAGAAGCTTAAGAATATACTGAAAATAAATCATTTGGGAATGGTCAATCAAGCACCCTAACTATCCGACTAGTACAAACTTCAAATTTTGCGTAGTTTCTTAAAAAATCATGTAAATACATTGTAAGAACCCGATATTTTAACTTTATAAATATGATGTTTGGAGGTACTAAATAAAATTATTGGTTTTCGACAAAAA
>JAUMHB010008559.1:0-12271 GCA_032359685.1 Pittosporum tobira
GTTTAAAAAGGAGAGGTACTTCTGTTTCCAAGTTGCACTGCTTTCAAAGTTGGGATGGCCGGTCATCAAGATTGATTGCTTTTCTTAACTTTTTCTCATGTTGTTACGTCCTTTTTCAATGTGTTAGGTTACTTTTGCCTCTAGCCAGTCAAAAGCCACCAAGGCCATGTGGGTCCCCTGTTATTTTGACCTTTACAGAAAATCCTCTACTACAGATAGCTAGATTTTTGCGATATGAAATCCCCACACACAAATATGTGTCTTGAAATCCATGTGTCACGTGATTAGGAATAACTTGATTAGTGGGACTTACTTGTAGATTGTGGTCTTTACTCAGATTCTTCAGACAATCAGAAAGTGGCCGAGTTCTCTACAATTTGGTAGACTATATGTACATATAAGTCCTCCAAGATTAACACATACTTGTTGGCATGCGCACAAAATTATGCGATAACGTCAAGCTGCCTAATGGGTACTACAAAACCCTAGCTATCTTCAAATACGGATTTTGTGTCATCCCGAGCCTAGTCTGAACTGCACCTTATCAATTCCTCCAAGTAGCTAGATCTTTTAATCCTCTTTGAGCAATGCACCTGGGATGTTCATTCTGCTCGTGTATATGATATAAGACATTAACCAAAATTTCAAAAGCTAGACCATTGAGGGAGTGGTACTCTGATTTTTCCCTTTTTGGACCATTTTACAATAATTAGTTATATTTCACTTTATTCTTCTCAAATAACTTTAACAGAGTGATATGTCAGTACGTACATTCACAGATGTAGTTAACTTCACATATTCATATGAAGAAATGAGATTAAAAGATGTTTACGTAGTTGAGTGAACATAATTGCTTTAAAAGATATATTCCTATTAAATTAGCATTAAAAGGTCAATTACTTAAAGCAATGTTTACGAAATTGCGTGAACATTTGTTCACCTCCCATAGCTTCTATTCATATATGTTAGTTTAATTTGGAATGAGTTATGCTACATTCACCTAAAAAATCAACTCAAACCTCTATCAACTAGACATATGGATAATTCACCTAAAAAAACTCATTTAACTTGATGAGTTGGTGGTCCAAGAAAACTTAACTTAGTGAGTCAATCTCAAAAATGACAAGTTCGCTTTATTTACACCCCTATATGGATATAATATGTGAATAAATAAAAGTTCAAAGAAAATTTATCCATTTGTCTAGTAGGCAAACATTTCGACATTTCTTCTTTTGCATACATATTGTATTAGTTTCCTGTCGGAAGTTGATTGTGTTGTAACATTTGTTATTACTAGTTAGCATAATAATTTTGAAATAATAATATCTATTCCAATCGGATGATAGTCATTATTTTCTTAAAAAATAAGTTTGTAATAGTGAATTTATCTCCTAAAATAAGACGGACATCAAAATTCAATCCTCATTAAAATCTAAAGTGTGAAATTAGTATTTAATCAAAATTATAATAGAAAAGATAATATATTAAAAATAATGAATATTTCTAAGCCAAGAAGTGTTATTAGAGTGGACCCATATTCATATAAAATGAAAATGAATGAATGGATTGATTAAAGTTAGGGAATTTTAAGCCTATTTATAATTAGGCTTTCCTAGCAAACTTTGTGAAGAGACATTTCATGTATGCCGTTGAATAACGTACATCTATTGATGATCAATGGCTTAGATGACCATCCATGGTTTGAGCTTGACGCCTCTAGGTTACCAACACAACTTCTTATCAGTCTAAATCTGTTGTCCCAAGATACTGTTTTATCTACTATCTCAAATATAATCCAACGGCTGTATTATAATTAAATTATTAAATATAAAAATTAATTGTAAATTTTATATATAATACAACTATTGAATTATATTGGAACATCAAATGGAATAACATATGAACAGTAGATTTGGACTCACTTCTTACCGCATGAACCAACATATCATTTGATTTCAAATCAATATACTTATTACATTACGCATTTTTGAAAAACTCCAACGTACAGATCACGTACAGGGATGATACTATGACAAATATAGGTGATTACTACTTAATTATCAAGACAACGTCAAAACCGTAGGAATGACAATTTGATTCGAAACTGCATTGAGAAGCGATTGAACCGCATCAAACTGTACAATTTTGCCCTGAACCCGTAGATTAGTCAGCGCGGTATTAGGGAGAATTATGGACTGATATGGTGTGGTGCTGTTTTGGTAATGAACATTTGATCTGGTGGTGCACCGAACTGTGCGTTAGTGCATTTTATGTTTGTAACTAGCAAAGGTAAATGTGCATATTGAATAATCTTGTAAAATGATGAATGTGCTATGAACATCTTTTTTGCATTAATATTGTATGATATTAGTTTAGCATTTTGTATTTTATTTTTATTTATTTCTGGACACCGACATTCACATTTCTATCTAGTAATACATGTCTACATGTCTAGTCTAGTGCATGTTTATGATTTTGTTTCTAAATACTATGAACTAAGGTAAATTCATAAAGGAGATAATTTAACTTTAAAAATATAAATAAGTGAGGCGGTGCAGTGCAATGCACTTTCATGAACCGGTTAGTGAGATTTTGGCATTGATATTTTGAATCGTATGCGGTGCGCTGCGGTGCGGTAGGATTCTAATATAAGTAACATTTAAAGCAGTGTGGTAACAGTTTGTACGATAACCAACACCAAGCCGCAACATTGTCATATATATATATATATATATATAAGGGTATAAGATTAATAAATTTCATATAATCCCTAGAAAACAAAGGGAGTTACACATCTTAAAAGATGATGATGAAGCACACAAGTTAAAAAAGCTCTTACATGGAAAGAAGAAACAAAATCTGAAGAAAATAAAAAGTTACAAATCCCAATCTCTTTACACACTTACATATGTATCTTACTCCTTTTTTACTGTGGTAAAAGTCGCCAATCTACTAGATCAAGCCTTGTGTGGAGGACATTGATAGCACTTGGTGAATACACCAAATGTATCAATTTGGTGAATGAAATTGAGCATACTTGCCCACCCTCCGAACCCAAAACCCACCACCAAAACCCATCCCACCACAAATATGTTCATGCAGAATAATCCTCCCCAACCCCCCAAGAATGATGGTGGTCTCTCTACTGCATTCTGTGAAAATTTTAAAATAAATAAATAAATAATATCAGTTAATTTCGCATAAATAGAAAGAATTAAATTAAAGACAAAAAACAAAAAATAATCGAAATATTAACCTCTCTAGCAGAAGCAGAAGCAAATGTGATCATATGTGCCAAGGAAGGAATTATGTAAACTGTGAAACTGACGAGGAGAGATCCTACAGTGGAGTTGATAGGGCCAAAGAAGGGGAAAATAATCGCGAGGAACCATATAGGAATAACCACCGGAAGTCTGGCAAGAGCACGCCTATACATACTCTTGGTGTTATGCATTCCAATGAACTTCTCCCATACAAAGTAAAGAGGAGTGCATGCAAATCCAAATGTAATGAACTGTACAAAATTAAACAAATAGTTAAAAACATGCATTTCAATTGCAATTCAATATAACAATTAGTCACATTTTGAACCTGTACAATACTCAAATATGTTTTTTTTTTTTTTCTGGGGCAAAAAATGGGAGGCAAGTATGTAAGATATCTCAAATTTCCGGCATGGGACATTGCACATAGGTTTGATTCATAACTTAGAGATTCTCCGCAAGTGAAGTATAAGACAGTAGAATTATATCAATTATCAGTTATGGATATGACTTGAAATCAAGTCTTGAGCAAGAAAATGCAGTTCATGGACCACTACACGGTCCGACCATTGGTCAAATAGTCAAATATACATCATTCATTTTTGTCCATTTCGTTTGTACTACTTGGTCTTTAGACATGTTATCATTGGAAACAAAAATAAAGTTATCCAATTAAATATATTATTTCTAAACTTTGCCATAATTAGTTGGTAATCCCTGTTGAGTATTGTTATTAGGAATATTTAAAAGTGGTGATTAATTAATTAATTAATTACCTGATGAATGAGCATGAGAATGACTGCAGTGTCTCTAAATCCAGTTCTTGGGAGTAATGCAAGAGCATTGGAATGGTTGAGAAGCAAATCGCCGAAAGCCCAATAAACCGCACTTGCTGATGGTAGGGTTAGAGTAAGCACATACAGTGTTGCTAACAAGTAAATCGTCTTGAACTTTTGTGGCTTCCACATCGCATGCATTATCTCCCTATATCATGACACCAATCAATTTCCCAATTATTTATTTTTAATAAAGATTCAAAGCCTAATGCTTACAAAAATAATATAAAAATCATTATATATATATATATATATTAGCTGTAATTTTGAGTAATGTTACACTAATAAGAATAAATCAAGTAGATAACATAATTGATGACATGTCAATCCTTCAAATGAGAACTTCTACAGTCCTTTCAATCTCATATCAGGATAGAGAAAAAGTTGTTTTATCTTTCTTCATATATGCTTTGCTAGTGTAATTTAACTTTTGTATACTGTCATGTCATTCTTTCTGAAAAATAAAAGTAAGGGCGGCAGCTTTTCGGAAAACATGTTTCCTTTCCTCATAAAGTAGTTTCCAGTCACAATGCCCCCATCGCGTGTTATGTCTGCCCCTCTCTCTCTCTCTCTCTCTCTCTCTCTATATATATATATATATTATCATTTAATATAAGATCGAATGGTTGAAAGTGATCAATGTAAATAAAAAAAATTACAAATTTACAATCTATTTATGTAACAGAAAAAGTTATAATCTTTCCTATTATTCTTAGCACAAAAGTTGTGAAAGTCCAAACTATCCTTCTCATAACCTTTGTGTGACAAATAAAAAGGGTACGATGGTAACATTATTCGTAGCACAAATGAACAGCGAACATTGCATTTCTTTTATGCGAATGATAATCGATCTGATGATTTTGGGTTATTTATTTTCAACTTAATCGATTGAGAAATATTAAATTTTAGTTGATTGACTAACTTGTGTCATTATTTGGCCACTGTGTGTGTGTGTGAAAATAACAAGGCATCAACTTGTTGAATAAAAAATCCTCACACTGTCACAGCATGCCCACCAAATGTGTAAAGAATGTTCGTAGCACCAGTGAAGTACAGAACCATTGTCGTTGGACCTGAGTGCTTCACTCCTTCAACCTTGAAATGCCAAAAGTAATTAATTAACATAATTAAGTATTAGTACTTAACTTACAATATAAAATTAAGCTAATCGGGCCAAATTTGTACTACAGAAATATCAATATTTGTTGTAATTGCTATATAATCTGAATTAATTAATTAGCTACCTGTCCATGGTGAAAAGAAGCAATGGTTAGATACCATGCAGTGTAAGTTGTCATTAAGAGGCCTAAACATGACCAAACTCTGTAATTATGGAATGAAGGAATAAAAACTGTCGTAGCGCAGCAAGCTCCGAAGATGTAAGTCCAAGTTCTCTTATCCAGATTATCGTTTATGTAATAGATATTACTGCAAGGATCATGAATTTAAGTCACTTGAGGAAAAATAAATAAAGAAAGAAAATGTTAATTAGCCTAGTTGTTCTGTAAAAAAAAAATTATAAGAAATTGATATTTCCATCCGGTACGTGGTCTCACTTTTAAAACAAATGTAAGTTTATCACCTAATGAAGCAATCATTATTTTAATGTCAAATGTAATGCCTACTACTAGAAATATCAATTTGTTTAGTGAAAATATTAATTTCTAAAAAAAAAAGTATGATTACTGTTATTAACTAATTAATACCTTGCACAAGCAATTAGTTGAATCACAGATCCAAATAGCAGGAAAGTGCAGTTGAAAAAGAGGCCTATATTCCTCCAGTGCTTTCCCAGTAGCCCATCGAGAACTTCAAACCACTGCATTAAAGTGACAGAGCAAAAACTATGTCATCAATATTCTCAAAAAAAAAAATATCTCATCGAACGAAAAACACACGCAATTACTAATATCGAGATTTGGAGTGGATTAAACAACTTGATAACATTCCTATTCAGGATTTTATTTGACACGTACAGTATATTTTTTAATCATCCACGAATTACAACTTGACACATGTCTTTAATGTACAAACTTTTGTACTCATTTGGTATTCATAAAATTACTCAAAAAGAAAATATGTAAATTAGAGAAATTGAGTACCTGAATTACATGGTTCCTAAAATCGACCTTTTCCCTCTCCTTTCTAGTTCTGTACTCGACATAAAGTATACTTATGAGGTAAGCAGTCCAACTTCCCAACAAGCCATAGAACAGTTGGAAAATAATTCCAGATAACATCCCTAATTGTGAAAATGAGTAAGGCAGTGTGAGAAGCACTTGAGCAACCTACAATATATATTATAAGACCAAAAAATAATCAACCGCCAAAATTATTTCTCAGAAAAATATCCATCAATAAAATGGAAACATAAGTAAGTTAACGATATATGGTACCTGATTACTAGAACAGCTAAACCATGCATCATAGACAGAGCCACCATGCCAAAAGAAGTTTGATAATTTGCTCTTAGAAGCATTTGGATCGCTTTCTTCCCTCTCCATCTCGATGTAGTTTCCGGCAACGACTGTTTCGACTTTCTCTGAAGCCATGGTTAAGGAGACTCGGTGATGTTGAGGAGGTAGTGGTGGGATGATGAGAGCTTTATAAATATATAGAGATATATATAGAAAGTGCTACTTTCTTCTTTAGCTTTGTGATGCTCTAATTTTCTTAATTTTTTTTCTTAAGAGTGACTTATCCGTAAAGGGACCTAACTAGATCACCTCTTGGACATCCTACTAATAGGTCGCTCTTTGATGTGATTGGTCAAAACTATTTGCAGATATTTTAGAACATCGGAGGGGCCAGGGAGGAATGAATGTTAACTAACTTCTCCCTCCTACCCGCACGAATCACTTGTATAATTTGGATTAAAGAAAATCAATTTTTTTTTTATAAAAAAAAAAAAAGTCTAAAATTATTTGTAATCTATTATTGTAAATGATTTTCACAAACTAAGCTACATGTGAATAAGATTAGGGTGGCTGAAATAAAGGTGTCATATGAATGTGTAGGCATATAAGATTGGATAGAATTAAAATTATATGACAAAATTTAAAAGAAAATAGGGGTAACACGTCTCAGGGAAAATAGCATGGAATATGTTTGAGAATTTGAGATGAGTTAATCATATCCAATATCTGCCTATAATATAAATATATTCATATCCAATATCTGCCTATAATATAAATATATTCATGTCAAAAGATTATTATATCGGGAAGAAAATATTAGAAGAGCGAGGGTTATATGGGAAATTACGCCAAAAAGTAATGAAATGAAAAGGTAAAAAAATTAAAATTAAACTAAAGGGTTGAAATATAACTAGTACATACCATTTATTTATACTATTTATAAATTAATTGATCTGTTTATATCATGCAAATGTAGCCACCTCAATAATCATGTAACCGAAGTTTAGTCCTGACCACATTGGACCCCAACTGAATCAAATTGTCAATAAGCACTCCCATTCAGTGCAACTAAGTCCAAGTCTTGCTAGACGTTGCGAAAGTGATAACTCTTTCTCTCCTCTTTTTAGTCTCTTTTTTTTTTCCTTTATTCTGTAGGCCTTCAGTATGGAGATGCATGGGCCTGAGCTCGCATGATCGCACGAGCGGGGTGCCCACAATTGCACTTTCTTTTTCCTAAAGATTAAAGAGATCAGATTTTTGAAATAATTAAAATAAATAAATGGAGAAAAAGGAAAAGAAGGTTCTTAAATTATTCAGATTAGAGAAAAGCTTGTTTTGTTGTGTTAATGTTAAGTAAAAGATGGGGAGAATGATTGCAGAAGGTTGGTTAAGTGCTTGGCATGATTGATACCACACGTGTGCCAACTGTATATCCAAATTGAGGGGAGATCTAAACCTTTGCTCCCACCTTAATCTTTTACTAGGGTTTTAAGACAAGCTAACTTTTACTTTAATTGGTTCTCTCTTTTGGAAACCTATTTTATATTTTACTAATCATTTTAAAGGGGCATATTCACAGAAAATCTGGTTTGGATGGAAGCAATGGACTTCTTTTATTAAGATACACACCCCCACACACAAAAAAAAAAAGTTATGAAAATTTTAAATTAAAAAAAAAAATGTTTCAATATTCATGATATGTTTATAGGCAAAAAACGAATTCGATATATATAACTACTCAAAAAAAAAGGGAGAATCTGATGTGTATAAGCACTAGTACATATGGTAGTAATTCAAGCATACAATGTGGTTCTTATTACTAAGCTAAATACTCGGTCTAATGAGGATAATCATGAGATAAAATTATTTTTAAAAGATTTTAAAATTTTGTAAATGGAAATATTTAATTTGTGAAACCGATAAAGCTAAGTATTAATTTGGAACCTTAAAAAACTGGACATCAAAAAAAATGTAGAGAAGCTCATCCCATGTTTACGCATTTATTAAAGGGCTTATTCATAATTAAGATTCTCACTCAACTAATTTCTTGCTTCGTTTTTATTTCTTTGGGAGTAAATTTCGCTTTGCACCCAGCAACCGACCCAATGTTTGGGTTTGCACCCTTTTTTCACAGTTGCCAACTTGTACCTCGTGGTTTACAATTTTGTGTCAACATGCACGCTACAAATAAAATTGGTTATAAATATCACTATATATGGTCTACAATTAGAAATATTTATTCATTTTTAGTACATCCAAAAATTTGAGATAAATTTCTATTTTAATACAAAAAAACACTATGAAAAAAAAAAAGAACTATGGTATTTCTATTTTATCATTTCTTTATAAATATAAATAATATTTCACATTATCTCTAAAAAAAATTAATTTAAAAACACATTTTTATATATTTTTTTTGTAATAAAATATATAATTATAGAATTGATATTTTTTTTAATTATTTTTAATTTTAGAACTGATGAAGTAATAATAAAAGAAGACTCTTGTTAGGCTTTCTTTAGTGTTGGATGAAGATCAGGCTTTTGGTCCAGGGGCTAGGGTCTTGCTAATATGGGCTTCTTCTTACATTCGTGGCTTCTTATTTTGTGTTTCTTGTGGCCTACAATTTAGTGTCAGGCCTGTATAGCATTGGAGGTTGGGCTTGCTAAAGTGAAGAGTATTATCATTTCAGATTTCGTTTTATCTTAGTTAAGTGTATCTAGCACATGCTCAATCTATTAGGTAGTGTAACTATCACTATAAGTCCAGACATCGCACAAAAAAATCAGTTTAGCAGTCATGGGCTCATGTCTGTCGGAATCGGTCTTTAATTAAAAAATATTAAGTTGGTCTTTTGAGTTGATCGGGTTAGGCCGGGTCAGATTATGTACCAAAAAGTGAGATCTGATTAGGACTATCATTGTAGGTCGGTCCTAGACCGGTTCTCAATTGATTTTTTTCTATTTTTAGATTTATTTTTTTTTACAATTTATAAGCTTATTTAAATTCATTTTTTCTATATATAACTTTCAGAATACTTTTATTAAGTTAATAATTCATGGTTCTATTTTTTATTAAGTTAGTTAAAATAATTATTTTATATAATTAGTTATATTATTATGTTATACATGTAGTTCTATAGTTATTTACTTTATGTTGTCATTAATTTATATAGTTATAAATTTATTTTTATAATACTTAATAATTTTTATAAAAAGAGTATTAAAAACAAAAAGAGTTATTTTTATAATATTTGATAATTTATGCAGCATTTTCATAAAACTTTTAAGATCGATTTGGGCTTAGGCCAGGCCTGGGCCAAGTCGGTCTTTAACTAGGACCGGTCTAAAGACTAACTTGGACCAAGCCGGTTTTTCTCCTAATATGGTAATCTGTTGAGTTTTTTTGGTTTTTTGAAAGTCTAGTCCAGTCCTAATCGGTCCAAAATTTGACCGGACCTATAACAGTCTAAGCATCAATCCTCAAACTTTTTGTACATCTCTAAGTATAACGGTCGAATAAAATTATTATGCCCAAAATATAATGAAACAACCTAATATTAATAATTATTTATAAAATAATATTCTTCTGGTAAAACATACTTATTTAGTATGATGACCACATCTTCGTTTCTTAATTTCTCTTTTCCTCGGCTTCTAGTTAGGCTCTAGCATATAGGGAGGTCGGGATATGGTGGAGGGGGTGGATTTTGCATAACTCACCCCACCCAATCTAATTTTAAAAGATTAAAACTTATTACTTTTTGTGTTGAATTGTGCATATCCCACAAGTCTCCACCGAGTCCATATCTTTGTTTTTTAAATATATAATTAGATATATTGTACTTGATAAAAAAAAATTATAAATAGGAATAAGTGTTAAAAATATATATATAATTGTTGTAGATAAATAGAGATAATCATAAAAGAAATTACAAATATATATTATACACGTGTGGATTAGGGTAGGGCGGATTTGGAAAGAATAACTCGATTCTAGACGACTATAACCCGATTGACAAAAAAAAGTCCTGGTGGATCAAAGTCAAGAAGGACCCATAAGATTTGGGTAGAGTTTCTCCTTTTCCTTGGGGTAAATTCGAATTCATATCTCTTATTATGTTATATTTTTCATCATATGTTCAATCTCGTAGATAGTTGTAAAATCATATTTATTTGTTTAAATAAATTTTAATATTTTTAATAAAAAAAATGACAAATATTAATATGTGATAACTATATATGAGATGTAACATAGAATGCAACATAAAATTTCAATTGGATAAATTTTGAGGTAAATTGGCTTACCAGTTTCTGTCTTCCCAAAAGCTACCTATTGTGGTAATGTTTTTCTTTGTTCTTACTTTTTAGACAAGAAAGGTAGAAGCTGAATACAGGTTCTTCAATGAAAAAAAAAAAGTAATTCCGATGTGCTTTGGGAAATCAATTTCTCAACTTCTAATTAAATTATCATTTTACTAAAATACCCTCCATTTCTATTTCCATAATAGGAATTACACGATCTTAACTCCCCTCTTGAACATTTGACTACTGCCATAACCACGTAAGGTTTACTAATTAACATGCCACTTGCTAGATTGTGATGAGTCCACCAAAAGAACTGAAAATGTAACTTTTTTTTCAAATTCAATCCCACTGAGGAAGAAAAGAATTGTTAATATGGAATGTTCTAATCTTGCAGGAATGTATTAAGGAAAGGAATCATGCACCATTATCTAGCTGTTCATATCTCTTTCGATTTTAACCCCTTCAATACGTATGCTTTTCTCTCACGATCTCTCTTTCACTATATATGGTCCTTGCACTGTAATAATTACCTAACCTGAGGAGCAAAGATGGCAGCTCTCCGTGGTCTGCTTCTACCGGTTTTGTTAATTTTAGTTCTCATATCTTCAGGTACTATTAATTTCTTTTAATAATCGTTTTTTTTTTTTTTTTTTTTTTAAATTTTTCGTTTCTCTCATAAAAAGAGTCACCAAATTTCGAATTTTAAGAATATATTTTCATTTCGTGTTTACTTTCACTTGTTGGTTTCTCCAAATTGATAAACAGGGATAGATATATCAGAATCTGCAAGAATTTTCACAATGATAAACGACTGCGAGGAAACAATTTGGCCTGCTATCTTCCCAGGTCAAAGCTTTGGTGGTGGCGGTTTTTCGCTAAAACCCCGCCAATCTATAGTCTTCACAGCTCCGGTTGGCTGGTCCGGCCGAATATGGGGCCGAACCGGCTGCAATTTCAACAAAAATGGCAATGGGACTTGCGAAACAGGGAGATGTGGCTCATCCCTTCACTGTGGAGCCTCGGGTGAGACCCCGGCCACACTTGCCGAATTTACCCTTGCAGCCCTTGATTTTTACGACGTTAGCCTTGTGGACGGGTTCAACTTGCCAATAACTATTTCTCCAATAAATGGCAAGGGAAATTGCAGCATTGCAGGATGTGATGGTGATTTGAGGCCTAATTGTCCAAAAGAGCTTGCCGTCCGATCCAACAGCCGGACTGTTGGGTGTCGGAGCGCATGCGACGTGTTCAACACGGACGAGTACTGTTGCAGGGGTAATTTTGGAAATGCAGCAACTTGTCGACCTACGTACTACTCGAAAAAATTTAAAGAGGTGTGCCCTGCTTCTTATAGTTACGCGTACGATGATCCTACCAGCATTTTTACGTGTTCTGGAACAGACTACGTCATCACATTTTGCTCATCCAGGTAACACCCCCAATATTTT
>JAUMHB010008670.1:1993-27527 GCA_032359685.1 Pittosporum tobira
AAAAAAATAAAATTACATCATTTTATATAATATATTTATATAAAATCAGGTCTCTCTCTAAATTATTTAACGATTTCAACTTTTTAATGTTTAAAGCCCAGCTAATTCAGGTGGAACTCGAGGTTATTTATCCAACCTAAAAGATTGATGAGTTCTTAGTCTAATAATTAAAATTAAAATTTTAAAATTCTTTTTTTGTATTTAGAAGTATCCCATGTTCGAGTTTTCAATACACCATTCCTTTAAAAAAAAATAAAAAATCAAACTTTAACTTTTAATAAAAAAACAAACTAATAAATTTAATGATTTAAAAAAAATAATGAATTTAATGTTTTATATTAACAGAAACACTACTACTATCAAAAATTATTCTCCAAAAAAGAAAAATAATAAAAAGGTATGTTCTCTGAAAGCTTATTGCATATCTTTAAATCAAAATTATCAGCAAACTCAACAAAAGTAAAACAGGGCAGATTCAAAAATTATCGAAGATCAATAAATGGATTAGTGAAAATAATATGATTTCATCGAAAATTTAAATTTTGATTGAATACTTAAATACTACTGTAATTGTGTGCACTTTAAATTATACTACTTGTATTTCTTTTCGGACAATTTTAAATTTTGAATTAATTTCTAATTATTCCTTGCAAATTACAATAGCGGATGCTGCTGGGAGCGAACGACGTCGGGAGACTGTTTGCCTTTCCTTATCCGCGGGTTGCTTCGTACTTCCACAGTTCGACCTCCATTGAGGAGTACCTTGGTCCCACTTCCATGGTCAGTAGTATTTCAGCACAATTCATGACGGCCAAGCCATCTAACGGTAACCTTTCACTTACTACCTCATATACTTTTACATGTCTATAATAAATTGATAAGTCTATATGTTTATATTCACAGACACTGTTATTGAGAATCTGAGACATGGCCTTGCAGAGTTCGAGCTGGTCTCCACTCCAGTTCCTTCAATTTCAATTTCAAGCCATAGGCCACACAAGACGCCCACTAATTTCCTCACTTACAGCAGTCATCTGTTCTTCGCCAGAATAGGGTTTGCCCCGTTTAGCCCTAAACCCCAGATACACTATTATGCATAGTTAAATATTTTTAACAAAGCGACATTGTTTTGTAAAGCATTTTTCACAAAACTTCGTTTTATTAAAAATGCTTAACTTATATTCTATACCTGCGGCCTCAGTTTATTTTCAATTAAGCAAACAAAACTTATCTTTCAATGGAGTGATTCCCTTACAATTCTAGAATTGCTTGATTAAGTGTATGTCCCTCCCAAAATTAGAGATATATTTATTAAACAGCTACTTTTAAGGGAAGATTTATTTTACAAACGAATCCCTAACATTAACTGGAATTGTAGTAGTAGTGGCATGATACTAGTGAATTTAAGTAGAATATTAGTAATGGCATGTTGGTAAATTCATGTCACCTTATAGTGTAATAAAGATTGGAAATGCATCTCTAATTTTGGGAGGGACAAAAAAGGCATAACTATATCTAGTTTTGGATGGGCGGAGTATAGTCATTCTTTCTTTCTATACGTATACGTATATGTATATCTATTCTTATTGCCCTTTAGTTGTTATGTGGAAAAATTCGAAATATCTCAGACATCAATGTTTCATTATTATGCTTCCACACCGATTTCCTTTTGATATAATCTATTGCTGAATCCTTAACTAGTACAATGAGTTTTATTATTAATTTTTCTTCGGTTTGTTTGTGTTTGTGATATTTTTGATAGTAGTGGTGGAGTTTCACCAGCAATGAAGAAAATTGAATGTTATTCAGTTCAGAGAATCACTGGCGATGGACGCTGTATGTTTCGCGCTCTGGTACAGCTGTTTCTCTGCTCTCCTGTTCCTTTATTTGGGTTTGAAATCAATTCGAGTATATAAACCACCTAACTGTTAGATCAAAATGCTGCTGAGAACAGTGGATTTGTATGTGGATGCATTTGTTGATAAAAAGAGTCTCAGATCCTCGGCAGAAGTGTATAGGTGTGTATGTGTTTGTGTTTTAATAAAAAAAAGTCATTAGTAGGCGTACAGCTTTGTGGTACTTAATACTGTCAAGACTTGAACCCTTTTAATAGCAGCAGGGTCAAGGAAATGATTGACAGCTTGATTTAAGCACGTTCAGTCTAGTTATAGTTAGACACAAAATGGACAGTTTGAATTCTAATGGTCCACGCGTTCCCACAACAAGGCCAGTCTTCAGAAGAGTTAAATCAATGCACAGGTCTGCTTTATTAAACTGCCGCTTCCTCAAAATTTGGGGCATTCTGTGGTACAGTAGCATGTTCTGCGGATGCACAAAATTCTGTTTTCTGACATTGAACCTTATTGTGTGATTTTATTTTTTTTTCCTTTCTTGTTTGTGTGAATAGTGTTATCTAAGTAAGTATTACTAAGTTACTTGACTGTTCCTTAATGTCTGGTGAACATGAAACCAGGTTAAAGGCATGGCTTTCAACAAGGGTGTCTCTCTTAACTCACGGGAAGAGAGAGATAATGCCGGTATGTATGCACTTTCAATTATTAATGTTTGGTTCTTTAGTAACAAACTAACAATACTCATTTGATCATTACTATAAAGCTTCAATCTTGCACAATCTGACTCTAGGCAATTTCTCTTTGTATCACCTTGACCGAAGGATGCAAATTCATTCAATCGAAACTGTATAATGCCTTGACATAGACTTTTTCTTAATGGAACGAGATTCCAAAAATTATTTTCTTGGAGTTTATGAAGTTCCATATTCTGCTTATGTCTACTTTGCTCGACTTTTCCCTTTGTTTCGGAAAATTATTCCTAGTTTTCTTTACTTATTAAAAAAATGGAAACTAAAGTATCCTTTTTTTCTTCTCGTTTGATTTTCTATCACCAAAACTTACTCTGGCTGATATAATGCAGATGAATTGCGGACAGCTGTGAAAGAGGTAATATGTGATGATGAAAAAGAACATCGTCAGTATGAAGAGGCGTTGATTGCAATTACTGTTGATGAGCCTTTAAAACGGTGAAGCCTTTAACTTGTAACCCATTTCTATATAGAAATTCTCCTGTTGGTTTAGTTTTTTTTTTTTTTTTTTTTTTCCAGCTTAGTGCTTAATTTGTTAAAGGGCTCATAACCCTTTTATCATTATGTGGATTCCTTGATGTAGTTACTGTCAACGCGTTGGACAATCAAATTTCTGGGGAGGAGAATCAGAGTTACTGGTTAGTGAAATTTAATAATACATGCTTGTTTGGTCCTGTTCATCGACACTTATTCTCTTACTCCCTCTGTTCCAAAATTAGAGATATCTTAAAAAATGACAACTTTTAAAAATATATGTCTCATTACAATTTTTACATGAAAAGAAAGTGTTTTTAAAACAAATTATTTTTAGAGATGGTGTAAAATTTCGTCTATTATTATTTGAAATGATAATTTAGGACTATCATGATTTATCTCTTATTTTGGAACGTACCAAAAATGAATTACCATCTCTAATTTTGGAGCGGAGGTAGAATTACTAAGGACTTTAATGTTTACTTGTTTATGTCCTGGGCTACTGACCTGGGTTTGTCTCTGTTGCTACACTTGACAATGAGCAAGTCCTAACTAACCCCCTTTGCCTTTAGCCATTTTTTCACTCAGTTTCATGTTTCCGTAGTGTAGCAATTCCTTTTGTTAGACTATCATCATTCTCCCCTCCATTGTGCTCTAGCTTGTTCTTATAGCTTACCAGCCTTGAATTCTTAATCTTGAAGCTTGTCATGTCTTTGACTACTTTCATATCTCAGAGTTCACGATCAACATTCAAGGTATGAGATCAAGTTACGATTGCAGGACTGATAGTATAAGTAAAATACATGAGGAAACATCTTAATCTTGGTGTAGTGGGAATCACCTAGGCTTGAATGTTGAGAGCAGCCATATCTTGCTATTAGTACCAGTCTAAACTCTGCAAACTTTATTACTACATATTTTGATCAACAATTGTAGTGCCTTCATTGTAGGACAAACCCTGTGAAATGGGGTTTCAATAACGTTGAGAATTGTGATCTGTTGCTAGTCGAATTTTCACATAAAGACCTTGAGGACTTCCAGTAATTCCCATAATTCGTAGAAGTTGAGAGTAGAGCTTCTCTCCCTTTTGTAGAGTCGGGAATAGAATAGAAGATTAGTCATCAATATACCGGTTACATGCTCTATTATTTTGATTGTCCTTCAAAATTCACACAACTTTTCAGATAAGCACACTTAAGATGTTTCGTGATTGTCTTTGCAATAAGAAATTATATCCGTAAAATACGTACAGTGCATCTCCCCACCTCAACGTATAGTCACTTTCTTAAAAAAGTGTCGAAGTTACAAGTTTCGTGGTTGAATAGTGGCTTTATGGAATACCAGCTTTAAGTTTGCATATAAGTGCTCTGGCCTCACTTTTTTCTCCTCCTTCAAGCAATGCCCAATAGAATCTCAATCGTAGCTTTGGTGATATATGTCAACACCTCTTCTTCAAGGGTGGTTATTTTACAGTGGCATTAATAATTACAATATCTCTAAGTAGAAGATGGAGACATTTATTATTTTTATTTTATTTATTCAATTAATGCAGTGGAAGAGATTTCATGAACATTTTGTATAAACTTCTTACATAATTTCTACAGATTGCACGTACCAGTGCCTTAACATCAAATTCATCATAATCGTATTTGATTTGTCAGGTGTTGTCGAAGTTGTGTCACCAGCCAATCATTGTGTACATACCTGAACATGAGGTATGTCTCCACATAAACAAACAAGTTCAATTCAAACTTACTAATGGCACTAAGCCGGGACTGATTTGTGATTTCACCGTGTCAAATTGCAGCACACTAAGGGCAGCAGGGGATCTGGTTTTATTCCAATCGCAGAATATGGAGCCGAGTTTGGTAAGAAATCATGGAAAGGCAAACCTAGGAAACCTGTAAGGCTTCTTTATAGTGGTAAAAACCATTATGACCTCCTTGTATGAGACATCAAAAATTTGTCAGCAGCTTGGCACTGATGCGATTTTGTATTACATATCTTAAATAGCAGAGACTTATTAGTGACATTTTCTTATTATTTTGTACTAGGGGTGTTAAACGACTCCTCTCGCTTGTTAAGATAAATGCGTATTTTGTTTTGTTTTGTTTTGTTTTGTTTTATTATTATTATTATTATTATTATTATTATTATTATTATTATTATTATTATTATTATTATTAATCGAGCTTGAGCAAAATTCGTTTAACTAAATGAGTTTTTTTATCGATGAGTTTGAGTTTTTTTATGAATAATTTTGAAATATTTAATATTATCGAACTCTTAATGAGTCAACCTTTAAAGAATTTTTTGTTGGGCTTGAGTCGAGCTTTTAACGTCTGATGTTTTTAGGTTTTGGTTTTGGATCCATCTCCAAACGTTTGTCTTGTCTGCACTTTTTATTGAACAGGATTTGATTTTCTGTAAGCAAAAATCGTAGTTATACAACATTCTTGGACGTGTTTGGGACCTCAAATTTGGTGCCCAGCATTATTTATATTAATTGGAGTCCTTTTCATGTGATAGAGGCTCTTGTTGCAGCTTCTCCTACCTTCATCCAACTCGCACGTATCAAGAAGTCATAATTTCTTAGTAATCATGTAGTTTTTAATTGACTTCACATCTTTTCAGGGTAAATTAATTAATTAATTTTTATTTATTATATGGTATATTTTAAATTGATTTGTTATAAATTAAGGATAACTTAGTTAAGTTACCTTAGAAAAGGTGTGCAACTCCTTTTCGTTAAAATATTTGATGCAGTTCATATAGACCTTATGGTAAATATATACAGTACAAATAATTCTTATTCAAGTAAGAATATTATATTATTATAATAAAATATATTTAAAAATATAACATATAAATATACTAACTTTTCTATTTGTAAAAAAAAAATTTGTTTTAATACTCACTTTCTTCTAAGATATATGATTTTTAATATAATATATTTGTGAAATTTTAAAATTTAAAATTAAAGTGAATTTCTTTTATTTTAATTGATGTCAAAGTCAATATTATAAACTATTTATGAAATAAAAATTTTAAAAATTAACAAATTTATGCATTATAGCTTAAATTTCGAGATAAAATTTAATTTAATTTAATTTTAAAATTATATTTTTATATAATTGTCAAAATATATTAAAAAATCTATGAGGAGCCCACCAAAAAGTACAACCGAAGCTCTTTAAATGTGTTGTGTCCGGGACTCCGCGCGGTTTTCTTATCCCGTGCTGACTCATCATGCCCGAGATGCTGGAGTCGTTTTATTCAACAGAATAACAATTACTATAAAATTAACAAAATTGAGTAAATAAATAAAGCGTGACAAACGCGAAAACACCTATATATTATGAACTAGTGGATATATTTTTAAATTTTACCCAACATTTTGGAGTAGTTTTATTCATCCTCCTCTTCTGACTCCCAATAACACAGCGCGAGGGTTACACCTTCTAGGGTTTTGTCTTTTCTATTGCTATAGGCAGAGAATAGAAAATAAGGTATGGAGGGAGCAAGCAACGGAGGAATGTTGTACCACGAAGTACAAGAGTCGAAGCTGTGCGCCGTGCATTGCGTCAATACCGTGTTGCAGGGACCTTTCTTCTCTGAGTTTGATTTGGCTGCGCTCGCATCCGATCTCGACCGCAAGGAGCGCCAGATGATGCTTGAAGGCGCCGCCACCGCTGGCGATGCTTTTCTGTCGGAGGCCTCTCACAATGTATCCATGGATGGCGACTTTAGTATTCAGGTTCTAATCATTTACGTAATAATTCTATTTTTGATATTTGATAAAGTTTTGATATTTACCTTTAATGCTTATCAAATACGAGAATGATTTGTTGAATTAAAACACCTATATATTTTGAACTAGTAGTCAATGCTTAAAAGCCTAACTTTTAATGAAAACTGGTAAAGATCAAAACTTTATTTAGTGGGTTAAATTTGAGGGTGAACTCTTCATTTGGGAAATGAAACAGTAGTAGAGTGCCCGACTGCTTGGCTTTGGAGTGGAGCAAGATATTACATATTACTCCCATAAATCCAAAAAAAAAGAGATACATTTTGACAACTTTTTGTGAATTTGTGTATTTTTTGTCAATAACTTGTACTAATTACAAAATCTTTTATTTTCAAACTTAAATGAGTTCAAATTAAGTTTAGTCTTAGGATTTTGCAAACTGATGTTAAAAGTCCAGAATTATTTCATTTTGTTGAACGTGGGTACTACTGATTATTTTATATTATTATGTATTAACCTAATTGTGATTGAAGTTTATATATTATTAGGTTATTTTAGATTAGTAATAGTGTTCTTATTATAGTACATAATTATTTGGAATTCATTGTCTTTTAATTTGCCTATGTAGATAGAATTCCGGTTTTTGTGTATTTTAGGTGACTAGCTCATTGATTAATTTAACAGGTTGAATTATGCATTCAAGGTGCATATAACTTCTACTTCTGTTTACATGGGAGTGACCATATAACTTATCATTAGGTGCAGGGCAGGGAGGTTTGGTTAAACAGGTTCAAATAAGCATTTTAGATGTATATAATTTATACTTGATTTGTGTCGGACCATCAACAAACCAACAAAGTTATTGACTGAACAAAAAGTAAATTGGTTGAAGGAACCAAAAACCCTTTTTCATTACCAGATTAACAAATGCACTTATTAATATATAGCTAATACTAATATTTAGGGTCAACTTTGTCGTACATAACTTGTCTGAGTGAACTGTGACCATTTACTACACGTCTTATGCTTTTTATTATAGATGTAGATGCAACCGTAATTGTTATTCAAACTTGAATACACACTGATTATTTTGAGTGAAGCCTTGTGCTTTTGTTGTGTGTTTGTACTTTCTGCGGATTGCGTGGATATGTTCTTTATCACCTTTCTGTCTCATCTTCGTCTTTATTCTAGAACTGTCTTAGATAAAATTTGTCTATAGCTGTCTTTGCAATCACTTATGCAATAGCATATCCTGGCACCAAAACTATAATCAGTACCATCCTGCCTAACAGCCCAAACCATATTCCATGGCTGCCATCAACAGCAAACCCATCAGCCCCAAACCCATTGTCCGACTGTTGTCAGGCCTGTCATCAAGAGCAAACCCATCATGGTAACGCACTTCTACGGTCTGACTTTGTCTCCCAATACCCGTGTCACAAATCGCTGTCCAAACATAGCCTCACCCTGATTCTTAACCTAATTATTCCCTGCCTCAACCCCAAAATTAATTCTAGAGAGCTAGTGATCACCAAAAGCTCCTATCTTCACCCACCAGTATGTCTCTCTGCAGACCAAAAAATATTTTCAACTCTAGCCGTCATTATCAAACACTACTGCCAACTTGGGGGGGGGGGGGGGGTGGTTGGTTGTTGGCGATTCAGCCCTTAAATTTTCTACTCATCCCCAGATTTGACCTGGATTCAACCTTTTATGGCTTAATGAATGATCTCATCATTCTTGGCATCGCCCAAGATACCCAAATATGGGAAAAACCAAATGCCACATATATCCTAGGTGAAGTCTCAGTAAGGTGGGGATCCACTGTTTGCTCATTCTTCTTCCACAAGTAGCAGAATTTTAACAGCTATGGTAGTTAACCAAACGTTTTTGGCGATTCAGCCCTTAAATGTTCTACCCATCCCCAGATTTGACCTGGATTCAACCTTTAACGGCTTAATGAATGATCTCATCATTCTTGGCATCGCCCAAGATACCCAAATATGGGAAAAACCAAATGCCACATATATCCTAGGTGAAGTCTCGGTAAGGTGGTGATCCACTGTTTGCTCATTCTTCTTCCACAAATAGCAGAATTTTAACAGCTATGGTAGTTAATCAAATGTTTTTGGATAGGTTTTTCTGGTTTATTTCATTGGCTGGTTCTATTTCAGTATCTCTTAATATCAGGACATATATATGCATTGACAATTAAATTGCGTCGTGTAGGGTATATTCTTCAATCATGTGACGGTGGATATAAGTGCTTGCCCCTATACTATGAATTTGTTTTGTGCTTTTCGCTGACATATTTCTCATTTCTTGAATATATGTTTTTGTATCTTTCTATGACTGTATATGTCTGCTTTTCCTGTCTTGTTATGTCGTGAAGTTAGGAGTTTCTGTGGGACTTTCTGAATTGGATACCATAGACAAAAAAGACCTTATCCTTTTTGGTTTTGCCAAGCTATAACGTCGTACTTGATATACTTACAACGAAAAGAACTCTTAGACTGCTTGTTACTAATTTTTTATCCAGAAAGTTACTAGTGAGTAGTGATTTTAGGATTTAGGTTTATACAACGTATGCGTATCTGGTTCTATGCACCTCTTGGGAATTTTTCCATGGGATTGGTGAGGTGTGATCCATTAATGTTGGGTTTTTCATTTGTTGACTTGTTTTCTCTTTTATTTTGATGTGGGTGGACATCTTGTCCTCCTTTTCCATTGGAAATGTAGTTTCCCATCTCTTCTTTACTAAAATATTCTTCTTTAATCTAAAAATGAAAATGCAGTCTCAGGGCTAATATGTGGTTGATCTGTGTGCTTTGAGCCGTACTTGTGAAAAGTAATCTTGGTATAAGTTGAGGTTTGGGTTGCTAACATAGATGATTCCAAGTAACTATTGGGATTGGCAAATCTGGACTCAAGTTGGATGGAATGAATTTAAATGCTTAAAACATGCTAAAATCTACTTTTTCATGCTTTCTTTGCTGCAAATGGGCTACATGGTAACTTTTAACAACTCTTTAAATCAAAAGAAATTTATAATAGAACAGGAAGCCGAGGTTGTGACTTTGGCACCATTTTCAAAATATTTCACTGGATTAAATAATGTGAATTTATGCGTGCAGGTTTTGCAAAAGGCTATGGAGGTGTGGGATCTGCAAGTTATTCCTCTCAAAAATCCCGTTGCTGAGCCTGCTCAGATTGACCCGGATTTCGAAAATGCATTCATCTGTCATTTACAGGATCATTGGTTCTGTATCAGGAAAGTGAACGGAGAGTGGTACAACTTTGACAGTCTCTACGCAGCGCCGGAGCACCTTTCAAAGTTTTACCTTTCGGCTTATCTGGACTCTTTAAAAGGCTTCGGCTGGAGTATTTTCTTAGTAAGGGGAAATTTCCCAAAAGAATGCCCCATGACATCGTCCGAAGCCTCTAATGTTTTCGGGCAGTGGCTCCTACCCGAAGATGCCGAGAGGATAACAAAATCCTGCAACTCTGGTCAAGGACCACGTAACAGAACCAGACAAAGTCAACAGCGTTCGGATCCGTTTCTTCAACATGGTGGAGCAGAATCGCTCTTGGATGAAGAGGATGAAGATTTGAAAGCTGCAATAGCTGCGAGCTTGATGGACTCCTCACCAGTTGGCAGCTCACAAAGGGAAACCAAGAACATCAATGAAGAAAAAGCATGACGAGAAGAGATTATTTCAGATTTTGTTTTCATATTTAAGGTTATGATCGCTACCAGGTTTGATGGTAGTAGTTGGATCCTTGGCTTGAGGATCATAGGCTCTGCGGGTTATGGATTTAACTATTGCTTGGTTTGATCTTTACTGAGTTGGCTTAAAATTATAAACTTGTATGCAAAAAATAACTGCTCGAACGAGTATGATGGTGGAATTTTGGTTTTCTGCTATTAGTTTCCTTTTATACCTGTTGGATTGTGTATATATTTTCTTTCATTTGATGTTATGATTGAGAATTTTGTTATGTGTTCAGTTTAATTCGTATCGCTCAGAATGTAAAGTACATTCATTCTCTAATTGCTCAAAACACATATTTAGATGTAAATATGTATTATTAGTTTAACACTAGAAATAGTTTTCTTTTTTCTTTTTTCTTGAGGAAAATACATGAAGTGTCCTTTGGTGTTTGCCTACTTCCCAACTATTAGGTTTGGATTCGGGAAGGGTTTGTGCAGCTGTTAGCGGGGATTGAAAAATGAATTGATCGTGATTTTGAATTGAACCTATTTTTTCTATAACTCTTCTTAATTAAGATGAGATCTAATATTATAAGTCGAAATTATTTTAATTTTATCATATATATTGAAATCAAGTTATATTTAAAAAAGTAATTTTTGAAGTTCATTTTTATCTGATTTTTTTTTTGGTTTGGTTAGGTGGGATAGCCGAGCTACTACGAGCAAAAAAAAAAGCAGAGAGAGAGATAGAGAGATTCGAACCCTCGATAATTCTTTGTTCAAAACTAAAAAAAAAAAAAAAAGAAAAACAATTTGACAAAATATCTTACAAACCAAAATTTATTTTTAGAATAACGTGTCTTTTGATAATTATTTACTTGTTCCTAAAGTCCTAATAGTTGAAAAGAATTAATACAAAATGTGTGCACAAAAAGATAAAAACAGCCAGCCCCACATGCGCGTAATCAGCATTCATTCATAGGAGGGATGTCTTTATCTTCCGAGTTTTCCATATTTCTCGTAACCTTTTTCCACTTTTGTTATGCAGTTCGTGATACTTTCTAACTTTTACAGTTTGCTCCCCGATTTATTTGTTTTAGACAATGCTGTCACTCTG
Source organism: Pittosporum tobira (assembly GCA_032359685.1). Lineage (NCBI taxonomy): Eukaryota > Viridiplantae > Streptophyta > Magnoliopsida > Apiales > Pittosporaceae > Pittosporum > Pittosporum tobira. Next base: position 13,647 of record JAUMHB010008670.1, read on the forward strand.
CTCATTAAATAGGTAGAGTAAATTGATAGAAGTTTCTATGTAGGGGAGTATATTGTAAAAATGGAAAGATCATAGACCATATTATAAAATGAATAAACATGAAAGGACATTTTAGAGATGGGCCAACCTCAAAACAGGAAGGCAAATCTGTCAGTGTGTTTTCAAGCTTTTAGGCTGGAAGTTGAACCACTAGCCCACCTTTGAAAAGTTCACCCACAGAAATCTGGAGTGTATATATACATAATCCACACAGTTGTTTTCAATGAAACCTAGTAAAAGGATGATAATATAAAGAAAAACTGTTCTTTAATCTTTTTCTAAAGAAAAAGAAAGATACTACTTCTCTCTGCAGATCATACTGAATCTAGTCATAGATATAATCCCATGTGGGTTCCTGAGTTTGGTTGTTGAAGATGGGTTCATCAGATAGATTGTTTCGGAGGGAGAGAAATGTTCATCAGATTCTTGGAGGAGGATTTGGTAAGTTCATATATGTTTCTTCTCCATTTTTGTAATAATGGGTTTTGTTTATGTTTAGCTAAAAACATGGTTTTCATCATTACTTACAAGGAAGCATAGTTTTAATTCTGTACAACAATGCATATCTAAAGCAGAGTAGAAGTTTTTATCTGATGATGAATTCAAGAATTACTACAAAAAAAAGGTTATTGTATAGTGAAGAAGAAATAACTCGAAAACCAAGATCTGAAGTATTTTTTTGGAAGATCAATTAAAAGGTGAAATCAAGAACTATAGATGTGCTGAATTATTGTTTAACTTTTTGAAAAAGTAGGGGTATTTCATTAAACCTAACTGTTGTTATTGATGTTGTAGGACTAGTGACTTGAGATTTATGGGGGAGAAAAAGCTTTAATCTTTATGTTTGTTTTTGTTTGAACAGTTGCTGATGTGATGCTATGGAGGGAAAAAAATCTTACATTGGGAATTCTAACGGTTACTCTTGCTGCTTGGGTGGTGTTTGAGAGATCTGGTTATACGCTACTGTCACTCCTTTCTAGTGTTTTCTTGCTCTTATTTACCATTCTATTTCTTTGGGCTAAATCTGCTGCAATCCTAAACCGGTAAGAGAAAATGTTGTTTGTGTGCCCATTGCCTAACTCAAGTTCAGTTTCACGATTCTTGTTTAAAAAATTTACAATTAGCTAAATTTGCATACCTAAGGTATGCAAAAGCAGGGGTGGCTTCACATTATGTGAATTTGCTCTTTTGATTTGGTGCAGCATTGTCTACTTCAGTATGTTAATTTGAGCTAATTTGTTTTTAATCATGACTAGATGGTGTGCATTTATTCGTAGTCAATAGGCATATTGAAGTTTTCCAAAAGCTTGCAAAATTATAATAGAAAAATGTGAGAATTTTATGCAGTAGAATGCCACCCTTCTATAGACAAGCTTACATAATCATGATACTCCCCTCCGGTGCACCAGTAGAGTCTCATTTGCAAACACATTAAGAATATATTTTCGTCCTATGTTACCCTAAATATATTAAGTGTTTAGTTACTTAGTAATGATGGCATGATAATGAAGTTGTGAAGTTAAATTTGAAGACATTGCGTCATTTCACTATGGATTATGGAAAACTTTTTGTGGAACAAATTTCTTTTGCAAATGAGGCTCTTTTTATTGAAAGGAAGGAGTATTATCTGATATTTGCTGTCAGATAGGGCAGAAAACATCTCATCCTAGCTAATACATTTAGTTTTTTATTTTCTTGAACCTTGACATTCCAAATTGAGTGGTGTTCTTACCATCATGTAAATGATTTTGAACAGACCTGCGCCACCTCTACCAGATTTATACTTATCCCAAGAAACAGCAGATGAAGTGGCAGCCATCGTCCGCAACCACATTAATGTGTTACTCTCTATATCCCAGGATATTGCACTGGGTAAAGACACACGAATGTTCATCAAAGTTGCTACATACCTGCTGTTATTTTCTTTTATTGGTTGCTTGACCAATTTCCTTACATTGGGCTACACTAGTAAGTTTTTACAGTCTTATGGTTTCATTTTGCATAAATACATGAAATTGCCTCTAAAGAAATCCTGAATTAGTCCCTGTAATTTGTTTCTTGTGTGTCTATAATAATGTATATATAACGATCCAAATTAACTTCATGGCAGGCCTTGTTATTGCTCTTACAGTTCCAGCACTCTATGAGAGGTATGAAGACATGATTGACAGATATGTATTGATGGGGTACAGAAAATTGCAGCAGTTGTATGTAAAATTAGATGTTGAGCACCTATGCATAGCTCAAAATTCGATTTTCGAAAAGCAGAAATTAAGTTGATTACTTTTTTGCCCTTTCATGTTTCTGGCGTTCTGTTTACCCTAGTGCTCTTCTCTTCTCTTCTCTTCTCATCTATGGGTTTCTTTTCTTGTTTCTATTTTGGTATGCGTGGTATATTTTCTGTGGCTTGGTTGTTTTAAAATGAAGCTGGCAATCTAAGCTGGGCAAGGCTTTTGGGACATTGTACGTGGAGAGATTTTTTGGAAGCTTTCAATATGTTACTCATTTGGAAGATTATGCTATATCCGTTCCAAAATATAAGCTCGTTATTTACTTTGGAATATTTTAAAACTCAAATTAACATGAATCCATTTGAATTTTGAAAAAATTATTTTTTGCAACTAATAATATTTTTCAAACGGTCAAGATTTTTATAATTATACTGATTATAATCAAACAAATTTATAAAAGTTTTAAATTGAAAATGTTAAAAGTCAACAATGTTCATGTACTAGTATTACCAAACAAACAGTACTGTAAAAACATTATGTTATCTGGTCCAAAAAATGCCCCACTTTTTTGTTTATGGCTATAAGCTACAAAATGACCACATTCGAGAAAACCATTAAAGCTAAGTTAATGCAACCATTGGCTTGCAGCAAGTGAAAATTCAGAAACTGAAAAGTTGGCCGAAAGACCAAACTGTAAACCGGGCATAGCTGAAATAAACGGTTGGCTTTGACGTCTGTCTGGCTTTGACTTCCTCAAGCGCAGGTAGTCAGGTTCACCGTGGTCTTAAGAGCAAAATCTGGCCGAATCCTACATTGCGCAGACCTAGCATAAGCAGAATTTGCACATAATTTTCCAACATTTTTTTCAATAATAAAGTTATAGCCAGATTAAATCGGTGAGAAAATTCATGTCCAAGAATTTCCAATGAAAATCTTTATATTAAAAGAACAAAATCAACAGAAAGACTGATTTCCAGATTAAGGGGATATATTGCACTAACCACGCATTTTAAAACCTGCGATAATAGCCAAAGATAACGATTTACCTAATTAGAAATAATGTAATATGGATATCTTATAGTATTTAATATTTGGAGGAGAAAGATAGCCAGGGCCACTACATTAATTGAATTGATGTGGATAACAAGGAAAATATAAACTGATTTTCTCTTGCACTATATAAACATGTTATTGCGAATCTAAATATTTTGTTTCATCCTCTACTCGATCTTCTATTTCATTACTATCTAACGATTATTTATATTTACTTACTTTATTTAATATTTAATAAATTTTTTGAACAATACACAGATGACTATTAGATTAAAATAAAATAAATGATGGAGTAGATGATAGATTAGAATATCTGAATTCTGTTATTGGGGGTGTTCATGAAAAATCAATAGTCATATAAAACTCTTGATAAGAAACGTAGATGAACCAGTTGAATGTGGTCTCCATTCTCATTCGTTCCATCATTCTGTCGTACTCTACCTGTTATAGGTCTTGACAGTTTTCCAATTGATGGAAGTTTGAATCAGATCGTTAGTCATTTCATTTTATTTTCAAATATATTTTCCTCTTGTAACACTTGGTAAGTAGTCAATCGTTTTATTTGAATATGCTTTCTCTAATTTCCATGTATAATTAAGTTACATACATGTATAGATATCTATTCAAGAATTTGGTGTGGGTGTGTGTATTTATTTATTTATTTTCTCAGTCTTAAAAGCGTTAGAAAGAAAAAAAAAAAAACTCATAAAACATTATCATGGGTTTTTTTTTAATATTTTTTTTTAAATTTTAATTACTTTATCTATTGGTTTTAACTTTTAACATTTTATCAATTGATGAAACTCTCATATTCAATTAGTGGAAGTTGTTACAAGATGGACAAGATCGTTCCATTGCATTTCATCTCAGATAAAATCCTTTCCTCCTGTTAGGCATAGTGAGAGTTCGATCATGTTATTTGAATATGTTTTCTCTAATTTTAATGTATAATTAAGATGAATTCTATATTTTAATGCAAGAATATGTAATAATTAAAAAAATATATTTACAAAATCATAAACACTATCATTTTTGGATTTCCTCAAATCGAAAGAAAAAGTAGTAGAAATTCAGAACAAATGTATAATATAAGTTGTCAGGTACGTTAAGGTAATATGTCCAAATGGAGGACAACCCACCAATCTCTATGGAGATGAGAAGTGGAAACTCCTTAGGTAAAAATTGTTTTTGGATTTCTGTACATGATTATTGTTTTCTATAGGATGCTATAAAATCATATCTTTGTTAGCATTATTTGTTTCATCTTCTGTTATATTTTAATTTAATAGTTAACTGTGTATCGATTAAATAATTTATCATTAATTATGGTGTAACAGAAGATGAAACAGAGAATGCAACAAATGATTTTATCTCGGATGCTACTGCATGCCTAGCTGCTCCTCAGGCTGTAAACGTGGGAGTTCATGCAAATACGAAGTCAAGAACTCTACATTAAAAGGTGATGAATTGACGCCAAAGCCGAAGCCCAAGCTTACAGTTCGGGAAATCCACCTAGGGCAACCTGAGAATAAGATTTAGAAGAACAGGTTCGGACAACTCGGAGTGAATACCCACGGATTGGCCTGAGACCGTGGGGCAGGTGGCCAGGCGGCTGAGATTAGGGATCCGCACCTGAGGCGCCGTGTTTGGTTGGGCACATTTGCTATCCAGGCAGAAGCCTGGACGCTTATCTCGCCAAGAAAGTCAGAAATTCAAGCAAGATCAGCTAAACTGCCTGATGTTATCCAGATAAGTAAGGATGATGTTAATAATAATAACAAAGAATTAGGTTAGATGATCCATATTAAATTTAAATTGTTGAGAATAAATCGAGAAGTTTCTACATCATTATGCACACATATAATTCGCAAATTTATCTTAGCAAAAATTTATTTAAAACGACATAAATTGTGAGTTATCACGTGAAATCAGAAACCGTTTGCTGTTGCTTCTTAATATAGAGTTAGATAGATATTAAGTATAGATTCATGAGAACTAAAATACGGAGATCTCAATTTTGTTCAAACATCAAATATTTATATAAAGTGATCCCCATTGAAGACCTATCAACTGGGAAATTGTTGACACCTCCTTCTAACTCAAGGAGCTGGCTGCCTCAATACTTTTCACAAACTTATTATCTTGCCACAAGAAAATAAGAAACAAGAATAAAGAAGAAAACCTTTTAATAATAAGTTACGTGATTGAGTATTTTAATGAAATTAATTAAATTTTCTACTATTAATTATTATTATTCATTAAATTACATAAGTTACAATTAGCTCATTTTATCTCTTAATTATCAATGTTGATGTTGATGAGTTTAAAATTTTAATTAATAATCTAAATCAAATTGGGGAAACTTAGATTCAGACTTAATTACACCAACAAATAAAGCAGGAAATAAGTTGAGCAGGCTGGCTATAACTTAATCACTTCGTCGCATCGTTTGCACCACTATTATAAAAATCTTCGCCTACCTCCGATTAATCTTTGAATTAATCTTTGAAGATCCTCTATCTCCTAGGTGAATTGAGCGTCGAAGATCGATTAATCTCCGCCTATGTTTAATTAGTCTCTGATTAGGACTGTTTAGGCGCTAGAATCTCCTTCTACCACCTAAGTATGTCTACCGATTTTTAAAACATTAGTATACACTGTACGTACGTTTTTGTACGGAAGGGTCAAAATCACTTACTTGGTATTTGCATGTATTTAACAAAAATGCAAATTATTAATTTCTTAACGAACTTAATTTTATATAGTTTCTCCTCATGACTTGTTAAGCTACATATTAAACTTGTCCTTGGATCTTGCGCCACAGTAGCGTTCGTGAAAGAAAAGCACAACTCGATCACGTTAATTAGAGTGTTGAATTACCTTAGATTTTTGTTCATGCTCATAAGAATATTACGAACAAAAATGATTGAATTTAATAAATAATCTTATTAAAATATATTAAATTAGATGATACAACTTTTAGAAACTTGATCGTTGGATGATATATCACTTCGCAGGAGATTCACTAGATCGTCTACAATTACACTCAACAATACAAATTTTTACTCTCGAAATTGACATAACTTTAAAAACCCAAAACACGGTATATCTCCATGCCTCGTAAGTCTCGTCAATATTTTACACAAGGAAAAACATATAAAAGTGGCATTATATTTTCAGAGAAACTTCATCCAACCTGCTGTTATATTTTTCCAAATTCTTCATCCCCATTAAGCATTTATATATGGACGAATGACAACAGCTGTGAAGTTTGGAAAGGTCACAAGATTAATTGTTTTTAAATTAGTAATTATTAATTAAACTTTGTACCTCATAAAATTGAGAAGAGATAAATAACCCAATTGTAACTTCTGCAATTAATTTAGTAAACAGTAATTTGTTAACTTCTTTGTACCCATTTTATTGCCACGAGTATGCAATTTCTCGCCATTTGACTTTATGATTGCATGCTTTTTAGGAGCATCAGGTGGCACGGTAGCAGTGCCATTTTAATTTCTAGCAGGAAAAATTACAAACCATAATTGCGGCTTCAGAGTTATTTCCTTAATCTGATGACTCAGATGCCAGCCGGCCGGCCACATACCAATTACTTGTGATTTTGTCGTAAAAAATGGAATAATTTAAAATTCTTGCATCCCGTTCTGGTATATATATATATATATATATATCAAATAAAAGCCCAACTCCGCGAACTTTGTTATGGTTTCCTTTGTAGGACTATTATTAGTGAGTGATGAGAACTGCAGATATGGTGATCTCAGTCTTCTTTAAACGTCAAATGGTCATAAAGGTAAAAGCCACGTCCAAGTCTAAGCAACTAATAAATTGTCGACGCCTGCTCCTAACTCAAGCTGCCTCTAAACTTTTAACAAACTTCTTAGCCTGCCATAAGAAAATTAAATAATGATCAAAATAAAGCAGAGCATATATACACACACAAACAGGTAAACCATAGCACTTATATCTAAGTAAAGATTAATCGAAGTCGCAGTAACAACAGACATGTCAACTTATGATATTACTTCCATTCCAAAAGTAGATATGGTTATTCCTCTTTGGTTCATTCCAAAATTAGAGATAGGTTTCTATTTTAGTACAATAAAACTCCATGGTTTTCATAATTTATCACTTTATTATAAATATAGATGAGATTTTACATCATCTCTAAAAAAAAATATTGTTCCACTAACACTTTTCTCTTATGTAAAATTTGTAATCGGACATCTATTTTTAAAACTGTCGTTTTTTAAGGTATCTTTAGTTTTGGAATGGATGGAGTAACTGAGGACTTATACAAGTTATACCAGAATCATTAGGGAAGCTTGTATATTACCTGCTCCAAGGTCAGAAACATGATCACATTCCATGATCCAAGCCGTCCAAAATTTGGGATGAAGCCCTTATAGAATGCAAAAGGTCCCTGCAAAAATACAACAATTAGCTCTGGCTTTGAGCCTTTAACAGATGATACTTTATTTAATGCTAGACCTTGAAACGAATATCTATATATATTAAGCGAGATGCCTCTCTATGTGGGTATCTCATCGATTGTTCTCTTTATTAAAGGAAGTAAAGGAACAAGGACTAGGGTTTTACATGGGTATTTACTATTTAATGAGTGGTCCAAGAAAAGTCAGAATACGTGCGCTGCAGTATGCGGCTGGGAAAGTCACTATTACCTCATAAATAGCAGAGTACTAAAGACCTGGTCTATTTCTAATGGTTGAACTCCTAGTAACCTAAGCAATGATAGGTTTTGAGGTTCAAAACTTGGAGACTGAAGGGTTTATGATACTTCTACCATTTTCCCATGTAAGTGCAGAAAGGTCAAATTAAGTCCTCAGAGTATTACAAAACTCTCATTAGTGGATACATAACTTAATCCTATTTACTGTATAAAGCTATAGGAACTAGCCAAGCCATGAACTTTGTTATGCAGTACTAAAATGAACTTACATCATTCTTCAAAGTCTTGATGAAACAATCAAGCGTACTCTTGTAGATGGGATCTCCCATCATTCTTGATTTGACCTGCAGAAGTAACATGTCTAAGTATGCTTCACTGCTTAAACGAACTGTAAACACATGTCAAAAACCAAACACGTCACAGCACGTCTGCCACCTTAGCATTCACCAACATGTGGCATATCATTTGACTTGATAAAAAAAAGGTAGACAGACTTGAAGAAGCTAAATAGAACTATCGGAAGGTTTAATCGTATTTATGAACCCCGCCCCCCCCCTTCTCTCTTCTCCTCTTTCCCCCTCCTCCTCCTCCTCTAAAAAGAAAAACAAAACAAAAAAACCAAAAAAAACACAAATGTTAGGTTAAACCAGGGAATGAACATCGGGAGAAGCCATACATTCGCGTTTATATACATAAATATCTACAGGTGTACAATAAACACCACTGGAGCAGGAACTATTTGCAAGCACTGGGGTAAATTGAGCACCTTGATTTCAGCTAACGGTAGCAGTATTAGCAAAAAAGAGGTAATGATATTGAAATTTGCAATGGCATGGATGATATTGGATAAAGATTATAATTCATGCAGCAACTCAAATTGTTATTCTTAAACTCCTTTGACTAGTTTCATCATATTTATATAATATCAAATAAAAGATTAATGCAATCTGACAATGATCAGAAAACTTCTGAAAGCGTTAATGTCTCGTGAATCCCAAGATTTGGGTGCTTTTGCAATTTATTTATAATGAATCTAGTCAACTGGATGCAATAATTTAATTATATTTTCTAGAACAAAATCTCAATTAATTGATACCTGGCATCTAACACCAAATTATGGAAATTACTCTCAAGCCTCATTAATAGTTGTGATTTTTTATGACATTAATTTGGCACATCTGACACCAGATTAGGAAAATGAAAATCACTATCAGACCTCGGTCATAGTTTGTTAGTTACCACAAACATGTCAATAAATTGGGTATGAAGAAGGTACCACATCAACCGGGGAACCAATGCAGACAGCAAAAAAACCCGCCCCCAATCCAGATAACAAGTGAGTGAAAACATTATCGGTGAACCCTGGGATCTTCAAAATTGTCTGCACAAGTATTAAAGAGTCAGATATCTTAAAGATCACTCAAATAATAACACACACAATAACAATGCTAGGTAATTTAATATTGCGGAATTACCTGTTTCACTTGATCATAACTGGCTAGCTCAGCAGCATTTATGATTGCATTTCGTGCTACATTGGGTCCAAGTCCGGTCCATAAAGCCCCAATTCCTTCCTGAATTATTGGATAAGATATTAAAACTTAATACATAGTGGTCTCAATTCACAAATGCCATTTTTTACATTGGACAGAAGATTATAGAAATTACCTGTCTCACTATTGTAGAATAAGCATTCAAGGCTCCACTATAACGCCTTGGCACGCCTGGTGCCAGTTTACCTTCAGCTTGAAGTCGTACTTTCACAAGATCCGTGGGATTTGCCACAGTAATTGCAAGGGCACCTGTTTCATGTACAAGTATTTCATACACTACATGTCTGATGCACAAGTTCTAAATAGGGAGATTATTCCTGATAACAAACGTGACTCTAGGAGAATGACTAGAATTTGAAAAGTTACATACGTATATAACATATATTTTCTATATTCTTGTCCAAAAAAATACTCGCTATAAGAGGAAAGTATCAACTCCATATCCTCACCAGTTGTAAGCCCAGCTAGAATTTTCTTGGATAGAGGAGCATCCCCAACAAAGTTTTCACCCACATAAAGGTTCTTAACCTGTTCAGCATGCATATATTGCAATTAAAATGTGACTTAACAAGCAAAGAGCACCACAATTTCCCGGGAGCAATGGTTACAGAACTTACAGGTTCATACAACCCAATTCGCAGACCCCCAAACAGACATTGACGATGTAACCCTGGTACAATGCCTTTCCAGAGAGCAGATATACCTTCTTCCCTCGCAATGGTGCCAACTGTACCCAACATTCCCCTATACTTTGGTAAAGCAACTCCATCCCCCGCAACTGCTTTCTTTTGGAGCTGAAGCCTAACCTTAGCAGTGTCCAACGGGATAGTACAGCTCTGCACAACAAAAATGTGTGTGTTTGCTAAAATCAAATCTACATAATCTCATCATAATGCCATTTGCATCACCAAATATTTCAGCAAAAAAAAAAAAAAAATTCAAAATATAGAGAAAGAGAGCCAGAACATAAAGATACACCCACACCCGCATATAAATATGGGAACAAGATAGATGCTTCATAATGTGCTATGTTTTCCTCTGTAAAGGGTTCCTCTAAAGGATTTCTATTCCAATACACAACTTTATTCAATCAATTGAATTGAGGAAACCGCCTACAGACTTTTAAAGTGCATCAAATTAACTTAACAAAACTAAACTAAAATTAATATATCAAAATGAATCCACCAACCATGATTTGATGCTCAAAAGAAAAATTCACAAACATAGCTGGGAAAATGAGCATGAGAAACAATCAGATTAAAATCAAAAAAGTATCTTTAGAAATTTAAGCATATATAAACAAATTAAAAGTCACTCCCATGGTCTAGTTATAAAAAGTGTTGAATGTAGTGACTTATACCTCAGCGAAACAAGCAGCGAAAGCGCTACTGGCAAATGTTCCAGGTAGTGATGATATATCCGATTTGGACTTGCTATCGGCCACCATATTCTTCTCCTGCAACAATAATTCTAACAGAGTAGCTGTTTGAATAGGTTAATAGCTAGGATCTCGATGTAGAGGAAGAAGAAAGATCATATATTCGTATCATACAGGAGAGGACAAGGAAGGATAATAAATGGGTTCCGTGTAGGCGGGGAATCTCGGGAAAAGCAAAGTAGGATTTGCAATTTGGGGGTTGGGTCTCTGTGTGCTTTCCATCGTCACCTCCTCGTAATAATTCGTGCTTAGTGATTATCATGCTTGCGAAGCCTGCTTTACTACTAGTGTCAACGTTTTCTGGTATAGCTTTTAATCGCTTTTATATTATATGCATAAATCTTTTTATTTTTATTTTTATTTTAATTTTGTTGCTTTAATTGCTTTATCCGCAGTTTGTTTCTTGTAAAACTTTTTCCGAAATCTATTTTCTTAAAAGGAGAAAAAAATGTTTTATTCAAACAAGAGTAATGTTATATCGTAGATATGTAATAAAGATGATATATAATAAAAAATTATTAAATTTTAAATAAATTATTTTTACGATTGGAGAAGATATTTAAAATTTATTATAGTATATTCAATTTTTAATGTGTAAAATTTTAAAAATATTTTGCTTATACTTCAAAAAGTCAAATTTATCTTATATTTTGAACAGAAATTATCTAAAGAAAATAAAGAAATAATTCAACTTCAAAGTGAAGCTAACTTCCGGATGTCCTCCTATTTTGAGTTTCAATTTCACCACCATATCAATTTCAATCAGCTGAGCAAGAACATAATAGCAGCCAATGTTTTCCAGCTACAGTAACAGCCTAACAGGAAGAGGGCAAATTGGGAAAATGAGCCTTTTTTTTTTAATTCTTTTATTTTTTTCTCATGGCAATATAATCTGGAAAAACTTAACGAAGGCAGCAAGGGAAAACATGAATGTCGCGTGCAACACGTATATATTTTTGACTAATAGTCTATCATATTTATACAACAGTATAATCATATCTTAATGATTATGCCTGAATGAACATGTGGAGACAACTTAACAACTAAAGAAAAAATATGGAACAATGGCATAAATATAATGAAAAATTGACTGGATTGGGCTGAATCCGAGTCTACCCCAAAAAAATAGTCTGGTAACACTCCACACCATCACATGAAGGTCAAGGAGACGAGAAGCCTAAGGTGCTTTCCGGTAATTTTCCCACCAAAATGCAGTATTTTTCATAGTCAGAAACATGCAAAATCGCCTTTTTATGGTTTACGGTGAAGAGGAATGAGCTGTACACGTGTTATAAATCTTGGATTTGAAAAGAATTGATGGTTTAATGTGAAGAAGATACAAAGCGAGAGAGAAGAAAGGAGTCTGTCTTATTTGCTCCTTTTTCTGGCTTCACTGTACAGAACAACTCCAAAGACAGTGAGCATGTACCCCATCATCCCTGTTACGGAGACAGGATTCCTGAATATTAATATCGAGACCACCACAGCAACAGCCCCTTTTGCATTTCCTAGGACCTGGAAATGTAAAAATTGGACAAAACTAATTCAAGGAGACAAGTTCCATACACATTCTCAAATAGGCAACTTTTTGTTTGTGAAATGTAAGAATCAAATCCAATGTAGTGAAATTATAAATTATGATTATACTCAAGATAGTGAAATTATACACAGATATTGCAGAAATGCATGGAAAAGAAACATTTTTATTTGTTTTTCGACAAGTTAAACGGGAATAAAAAAATGACAGGATATGAGGCAATACCTGGAGAGTCAAAGCACTGGTGTGCTTGGTGACCAGGAAATTCGTTAAGTTCACAAAATATGCCAAGGCCGAATTGAAGAGCAGGTACCAAATTATTTTGACATCATTTCTACCAAGAGCAACTGTGATTCCAACCATGTTGTACTCCATCACCAATGTTGCAGGAAGTAAGAATATAACAGCAACTGGTGCCATGTATAACAGAAGATTCATAGAGTTCAGCTTTTCCCTGGAAAAAGCTTAAAAGTTTATGACCTATATGCCCTCAAGTTTTCAGTAAATCATAGTAATGAACAAAAAGGCTTTCAAGACCACAAGAAACGAGGGGAGGGGTGAGGTGGGAGATAACAAAACAGAATTAACAAGTAGGAAACCAATACTCATCCGGGGACAGCAAATCCCTTGAAGTTCCGACTTCAAAGCCCTTGCAGCAGTAGCACCAACACACATTATAAAACCAAATAGATGGAAACTTGGTTCACCCTGCAGCCGTATAGCAAAAGGTTTATTTGGTGAATCAGTTTAGGACATTTCTGATGATAACTAGCCAGATAAGAATGATAACAATCATTGAACTCAATCTTAAAGATAATTTGGTGAAGAACAAAAACAATGTCTTGATGATTAAATGTAATATCTGATTCCTCAAACATGGAGCTGACCTGGGCTAGCCAGTTTTAACCACTGACAACAAAGTGATGGTTAACGAATAAATAAATAAACATTTAGTACCCAATTTGACCATTCTTGTTTTTGCTAATGGCCGACATTGGACAGATGGAACTGGATCTAGAGGTAAACAACTATATAGGCTTCATGCGATTCGAGGCCAACTATTAGGTATTGCAAGAAATTCCTACGAATCTTAGTGGAGTCTTTATTTTCTTTTGGGTTAGTGGATATCACTTTTGACTTATTAAGGCTAAGACTGGCCACCTGGTGAATTAATGCAAACAACAAAAGCTATATCATGGTTATCGGGATTACATATTAACATCAACATGCCCAGGACTCCTGCTTATGGAAGAACTATATCGCAGTTCCAACAGTCCAAAACAAGTTACATACTCATATTTTTGTATTGATTATTAGCAATA
>JAUMHB010008781.1:0-27509 GCA_032359685.1 Pittosporum tobira
CAAACACCTATAAAAGGAGTCAAGATATTTTTTTTTCTCCATCTTTGGGGGAGATGGCCAGCAAAAGCATTTTAGAGAGAGAGAAGTTCATTGTTCTTGAAGAATTTAAAGAGAGAAATAGAAAGATTGACCAAAACCTTTGCAAATCTTTACATTTTTGACAAGATCAAATGCTCTGAAACCCCTAGACATCTATTAAATCCATAAGAATTAAGTATTTCTTTGAATATAACTAGCTAGAGGTGGTCAAGGAAGTTGAAGGAAACTAATAACAAGAAGATCAAAGAGCTAGGACACGAGCACATCAAAGATCATGTCATGGATTGGAGACCAAAGGAGTTGTTTAAGAACAAGAGAAGGCTTGGAGGTTGATTTGGATGTAAACGGAGAAAACGAACGAAAACGAGAACGAAAATGGAAACGGAGGCAAGGATTGGACAAACCTATTTTTGGGAGTAAGTTTAAAGCGCAGTGAAATAAAAGCATTCTTCTGCCCTCTATTACGTAAAGTTTTATTGCTTTCCTATACATGTTTCAATTGTCGTAGATGTGTGGATTGTAAGTGACATTGATTTACGCGAATGCATGAATTGATTATTTGTGCACAGAACACTAAATATAGTTTTAAAAAATGATTTGAAAAAAGGTATTGGAACGTTTTGAAAAATGTGCATGCTTAGAAAAGAAAACCTAAAATAACCATGGGAGATTTAGTCGACAAAATAAGACTGGGCGAATGTACTTATGTGGGTTCGGTCAATTGAACAAGACTGGGCAAATGTGTGAAATGAAAAGTAAAACGAGAAATGTAGGGATCAAATGCATTGCATGTTTTCGTGAGAAATGTAAGGATCAAGTGCACTGCATGTTTTCAAGAAATAATTTTTGTTATAAATTCATTGAAAATGTTTTTAAAATATTATGTTTTAAAATTATGTGTTTTAAATGGTCAGAAAGATATACTTACTGAGCATTAGTTGCTCATTCTTGTTATGGTTTCAAATATTTTTACAGTTAGTTATTAGAACGAGCAAGACGTCAAGACGGAATTGGAGATTTGTCTAACCTGTTGCAGAAGAGTTTTGGAAAAAATCGTTAGATGTAATGATTGTGATAAATATTGTTGTATTTTGTATGTAATTTTCCGTTGCATTCAATAAATAGTGGATATGTATTGTATTATCAAAATTAAAATATGATTTGACGACCGGTCTTGTGTGATAGTAGTTGTACGGAGACCGGAAAGTCACAACTTATTTTATTAATCATTAACTGAATAAATTTTATTTTGAAGCTAATTAAGTACATTTAATATAAATTTTCAAGATGTGACATCTTTTTTAAACAAAAGTATTTTTTCTTTACACTTTTAAGTAGATATATGACATTTTTCCCCCCAAATATTGTGTTTAATAAAATTATAATAGAAATAAATAATAGTGGAAAACAATGAGTTTAGTTACATTTAGTATTATAATTATTTAATTTAATACATAGCTTTCAAATATTAACTGAGTGGATAACGAGTCAAGTGAAAGTCCGTTTAGCTCTTAATGAGTTGTTGAACTGGATCGAGTGCAAACTGAAAACATGAATAATAGGTAGGCCACTTCTGTAAAATCTATTCAAATTATACTAATATGTGTTATTAAAAGGTTGCATGCAATAAAGTTCTAATTAATATTAATATTGATGGGAAGATAATGAGGTTACTAACATTTATCATTGTAGTTACTCAACTTATTGCATGTATTTAACACTATTTCATAGTGACTCAATGAGTCATGTGGAATAGACGCTTTTACCTTGTTGAATTGTGTATCTGAATGCCGAGTTGAGGGATATAATTGTCCATCGACTAAGTGAACTTTTACTTGTTTGTATTTTTATATATAGATATATAAATTTAGGTGTTAGTACTTATGTATTTGTATATATAATCCACATATTTTAAAGAAAACCATCCACATTCTTGCAAACTTTTTTAGTACAATAATTAATTTGTAATTACTGTTGTATAGAATGTGGAATAGTAGGGGTATTTTTGACCCCAAAATGGACAAAATATGGAACCAAAATGTTAGCCAATTTGATCAGTTTGTGCTTTATAAATACTTGACACCCTGACACACGCAGTGCAGGTGTGAATAGAATTAAAGTGTTAAAAAACAATGAATACATTTATATAAAAATATAACTTAACAAAAAGTATGGGAAAAGAATGAATACTAACCTCATAACACAAGTATTAGATGTTTCAATGATCAGAAACAATATTAAGATTCTAAACAATCAAAAAAGAACTCATTTTGGTATGAGATTTGTATGGTTGGTGAAATATGATATAACTGAGGCGGATCAAATTAAAATTGTTAGTGTTTAAATTAAAAATTAGGTTAATTAACAATTTGTAAGTGGGAGAAAATTAACTTTTACATTTTTTCATTAATGATAACTTCTTATCTATTTTACTTTGAATTGGAGGATAATTTTATCTTAAAAATTTGTGATTGAACTTCACCAAAATCCTCAAGCTTTTATGGAATAGATGATACAGATTCGCCGGGAAAACCAGTCTCTGTTATTATATCCGTAGATCCACAATGGACTTGTAGTGGAGAGTAAGGCCCACGGATTACTATGTGCGAAAGTCCATTAAGTTGCCAAAATAAATAACTCCCTCCCGTTCTCTTTTCCCTCTAATTTCATTTAAAACACTGACTTCTCAAGTTCTCATCATTAAATATTAATAAAAATTATTTTAAAATCTTTGTTTACATGGTTCATATGCCAATAAATAATCTATTATATAAGAATTAATTCTACAAAAAATTAAAAATTATTTTCACTATTACAGATTGATCAGAATTATTAACCATTTAAATTTCAATAAAAAAATATACATGTCCGTGAAACAATAAAAAATATATCAAATTATTTTAATTTTTGACTAATAATAAAATCAATACCACAAGTAAAGTAATTGATTTTGGTTTCAATAAAAGTAATTGATATATATATATATATAGGAGTCACATCTAGGGATAAAGTGGGATAGAACCACTGTTTCGTCTAACCCAAAAATCACTATCCAGGTGTAAATCTTAATGGTCGGTATTCATCACATCCTTTATAAAAAAAAAACAAAAAAACACGTTCGTTATTAATAGTAGCGGTTGTGCACTATTCTCAAATCTAAACGGTGAATTTTGAATTGGATAAAACAATGTTTTTATCCAATTTTTGCCCTGGATGAGACCCAAAATATATAGAGTGAAATGAGAGGAGCTAAATAAACTAGTTTAAATATCTTCTGCATATCAAAATGTGCTTATTATTACACCAGAAAAATGAAAAGTGAGTTAAATCATTGCTCCACGGTTTAGTCCTGTACACACAAATATTGTGGACCGCCGGCTTGAATATGGCCTTCATCAAGTTTCTATTTTAATTTTCTACATTCTTTCTCGTTTTCTAGTTTAAAAAAGAAAATACGGAGTATTAAATAATTATTTTCACATTTCGAGCGCACAAAATCTCAAAGTATTTAGGACAATCACTCTTATTTCTAGCAAAAACGAATGAAATTATGCCAATTATCTCTTATTTATATTGAAAACTTGAATCTATGCCAAAATATCTCTTATCCAAACTTCAAAATGGTTGAAAACATTTTTATAGTAATTTCTAAAACAAGTTTGTGTACAAAAAACATCTTTAATCAAAACCGAAACTAATGGGTTTATTCAGAAAATGGAAATAGTAAAAGCATGTGAAATCGCAAGCCCAAATGGAAAACAGAAAGACTATGAAAGCAGTGCCGAGCTGGGCATACCATTGCTTTCCCTCTCTGAAAAGAAATCGTAGCCCAGCATGGCGTATATTTTCTCCTACAACTAACTCAACTAGGGTGTTAAACAAGCCAAACTCAAATTTGTCAAACTAAGCAATGAGTTTCTATGAAGCTCAATTGGTTCATTTACGCTTAAAATGAACAAGCTGTAAATAAATCAGCCGAGCCAAATCAAACTTGAGCTCGTTGAGGCAAACGAGCCTTTTATCAAGCTTGGACTGGGCTCAAGCTCGTTCGCTAAAACATCTCTACCCACAACAAGATGTATATAAGCAAAAACAAAACATATACCATTAACTGTTAGCGAACACTTGCCACAATCCACCAAGAAAATGCAGGTTACATGCATTTGGATTGATTCACTTTTCCTTGCAAGGATGCAGTCAATGTCTTTTCTACTTTAGGGAAATTCATAGCATTTTAGTCACAATAATGCATTTGTAAACTTCCCACTGAATGCAGCTCTAGTAGAGCAGTAGGAGAGTAAAAAAACCTCTTAAATCTGATACTAAAGGGTGAAACTCGGTAGGACAAAGAACTAATTTTTTCTATGTTCTCGCTCTAAGCAACATTTCCTGAACAAATGAATAGTCGACGTCACAAATCGTTGACTGGATGATGTCAACTACTACCTTTAATTAAGCATCCTTGCAACGCCAGAGTTTAAAGAAGAAAACCTGAACGAGTCGAATTACGACAAATTCATGAAAAATTTTGCTCCTTACTCCTTTCCGCTGTTCTGAATATCAAAAGCCGAATACTCGGGAGACAGATTTTTTACTTTTTGATTGGAGTCTGCTACTTTTCCGCCCTCCCTGAGTTTTTGGTGAACTGACTTCTGCATTCTGCTTTGCTTTCTCCTTCGTGCTTGTGTTGGGTCCTGTTTCTTGATTATCAAACTTTGCTTTTCTTTTTCTTGATTTCGGGGTACTTGATTTTTCTCCATTACCTTCAACTTTAACCATGTTCGGCTTCACGTCTGGTTTCTTCACTTCAACCCCATTGCTAGTATCATCCCTCGAAACCAATTCTGGTTCAGGCTCAGACAGTTTTTCGGTTTTCTGGGGGGAAGTGTTTTTGTTTGAGGTGATTCCATCTACCTTGGATTTCTTGTGTGAGGAATGACGGTAACTCCAACGCGTATTTTCAAACCATTTGCTTATCTGTTTAACAGAGACTTGTGAGAAGAGTGGGGGGGGAAAATACTAGCGAATAAGAAACAACTACACATGGGGAGATATTTGCCTGCTGGACTGTAAGTGGTAATTCTCTTGCTAAATTCTCTTTCACGTCTCGCGTAGGATATTGACTTTCCTTGAAGGATTCAAGGAGTCTCTGCACATCAAAATGGCCATCAAAGTGGTAATGCATAGCGGAAGGAGTAAGGTTCACATCAGGATGACATATAATATGATGGATGGCAATACTTTTTAACTTGGACAGTATTTATTTTAAATTTTATTATTATCATAGTGGAAAGGCCTTAATGACTACTCCCTCTGTTCTAACTTCCAAAATATAATTGCATTTTTAACTTTTAAGAAGTCAATTTGGAACATTTTTAAATCCAAAATTGATATGAGCTTATTGATTATTATAGCCAATAGAATTGCGAAATTTGTGAAATTAGTTGGGGAAAAATAAATAAATTTTCAAAATTCAAATGGAATCAGGTCAATTTAAATTCAAAAAGGTTTCGCATTGACCTTCAACATGTCAAAAATGTTTTTAATATTTTGGAATGGAGGGAGCGTACAATATTGCCTCCACTGAAGGTTGATAGCATTAGTAGCTATTCACGAATCGATACACAATTCCCAATTTAGGGAATTTTGATGTACAATATGTGTACATGACAACTATGATGATGGGTATGATACCTGAGTTACAGCTTCTCTTGATTTGGGAGTACCTATACTACTAGTACCAGGGGCAGAAGAGTCTTTACATTGTGTAGCGGGTATGCCTTCGACATCTATCTTCTTCTTACGAGTTCTCTTTTTACCAGTACACTCGATCTCTATCTGGTTTTGCTCGATGTTGCTAGAATCTTTCCCATGATTTGCTATTGGAGTTTCCCCATTTGGCGACACTGAAGCAGCTTTGGGTGAATTACTCTTTCTTTTCTTTGGCGAAGTAATATCCACATCCAGATAGTCTTCATCACTTGAATCAGAAGATGTGTTCCCGTACTCCTCCTTCAAAAATCAGGAAACCATGAACCAAAATAAGCCAAACACATAGGCACAATAAAAGAATTACATCTATTAGAAAAAGAGGAGAAAATGCTGCAACTAAGAAGATAGAGTACAAATTACAGAAGATTCATATAAATAAAAGGGACTTACGTCATGCAGCTTTTTGTAGTCCAATCTCTCTATATGTCTTTTCGGATATATAGAACCAGAATCACCTCGCCCAGAATCCGACTCCAAAATTGATACCAGTTCATCATTTATCAACTCCCTCTTGGCCTCATTCTGTCCACCTCTTTCTTTATTGCTCTTCGTGGTGGGCCCTTGAACTTCACCAGAAGGTTTGTCATCACCAAATGCAACACTAAAATCCTCGGAGTCAGATGTAAAATCTGAACTGGAGCTTTCCTGTTTAACCTCCTGATCCGGGTCTAAACCGCTAGGATCGTAATCATCATCCTCTGAATCATCTGAAGGAAGGCCCAAGGTCTGTTCGTTGTTCGGTAAAGCCCCTAAATCATCTGATGCAGAACTATTATCAGATTCGTCTGAACTTGATTCATCACTCTGGACCATCTCATTCTCATCCAACTCAGGCCCATCAGGATCATAATCATCGTCCTCAGAATCATCCGATGGCAATCCTAAATTATCATCTAGCTTATTTCCGGCTGCTGCTGCAGCCTCTTCGGGGAAGACCTTCTGTGCACGTAATAGGGGCAAAAAAGGAAATATCAAACCAAAATGCATTAGTTATATAAACTTGCAATGGACAAAGTGAAGTTCTGTACTTGACCTCCCAGCTGTCAATGACAGAGAGATCTGTTCCTTGAGCATCATTAATTAAGTCAATGCAGTCAACCTTGCAATCACATCCAGGGCAAAGCCAGCCCTCGTCATCAGGAGGAACTGAGCATTTTGTATCAAAAAGGGGACCCAAAAACAGAGTGAGCATAAAAAGGAAATTTGGAACATGAGAAACAAAACTTAGGGGTTTGAATATTACTGTGTTCTTTCAACAATGGTGGTTCCAAGCAGAACTGGTGGAACCCACGTTCACAGGTACCATCGCAAAGGATGATGTCATTGTTGATTGTCTCATCCTTGGACCCACATTTTGCACAGAATATCTGCCACGAGAGAAAACAATATATCTAAACATTCGGAAGTCCAAAATTCCAAATTTCTTGTTATGAAGGACAAATAGACATCTGATTGGTAATAATATGTCGTTTAAAGAGTAGAATGGCGTATGCTCAAAAGATATCCCCTACATCCTCACTGTCTATCTCTCCTTCAGAATCAAATAAAGCCTCTGGAATCCTTCCTTCAGCACATGCCAAATCAAGGTGTTGAAATAAATCTCTTATTTTCAATTTGCGGCGAAAAATTTCGGATTTTGCACGTTGAAGCTCCCTCTTTGGCTTTATCTTTTCTAGGCTGCGAAGTAACGAAATAGGAACACCAAGTATTAGGGATCAACTAGAGATCAGATAACCACAATCTTAAACTATTATTAGTAAACAAAAAATGTCGGAAATATACATGTATTGCCCGATACATCACCATATGGAATGATACAAACAATGTCGATTGTGCAATTATTTCCAACTTTTAATTATTAATCCACTGAATCCAACTAATACAATTATCACTGCCAGAAAGGACTAAGGTCAGTTTGAAACTTTCAAGAGGATAACATATGTGACTCCGAAACAACAGGTATGCCACAACAAAAGAATTAAATAACAAGGCCAAAAGATCTATGAAGGACAAACCTTTGCCCTTTCCACCCTTCTCCAGAGTAAGCATCGATGAAGTTTTGTTCATATGTTATTCGATGTAGTAAGTATCTTAGATGTGTCCTTATTCTCGAGAATTCATTAACTTGACTTTTCTCCGTCCGTTTCTTCTTCTGCTTTCTTTTCTTTTCTATGTCAACACCTTTTTCTTCTGCCAAGTTATTACTCAGCTCAGGTACTTTAGATTTCTCTTGTGACCTTGAGCGCAATAATCTGGTGCTGCCTGATGACAATCTCTGAGTATCTTTTCTTTTTTTTGGTAATTGCCTTGTACTGCTGACAGAAGATGTCAGAGATATTTCTCCCAACTGGCTAGGACTCTTCGCTCCATTTTCCTGGGCTTGCCCCAATTGTTCAAGACCAGGATTCTTGGACACATCATCAGTCCATTGGCCCAGTTTTATGAGATTATTACCTGTTGCTCCGTCTCCAGGCGGAAAATCCGATTTAGTTGAATCTTCTGTAAATTTTAGTTGCTTAAAACTAATAGAGGCAGATTCTTCAACCATGGATCCTGCTACTGCTTTCTCTACATCTTCAGCAGTCTCATGTTTATGTTCCACTGGTGTAGTACATCTTCTATTGGGAACAGAATCATTTTGCTGTTCTGATGTACATCGCTTCTGGCTTGGGCTTCTTCCCATCTTACCATTTTGTTGTACTGAAGATATATCCATATCAACAGCCCAATGTTAAGAGAGGGAGAATCAATGATAATGTCAGTCTCAAGTCCTCTACTGACCTTGTAGTGGAAAAATTTAATAATCACATGCCGTTTCCCTGCAAAATTTAAAACAATGCACAGAACTGGTATGTATGTTGTTGCAATGCAATCCATAAATCTGTTGTAGTAAATCAAAAGGCAACAAGCAGTATATAGTGATAGCAGGATAGAGCAATAGAGCACGAAAGAGAGGCATAGCAAGAAATGTGATATCGAAAGCACACTAGGACCTCTTGGACTTCTGAATTGGGATGAGTCTGCTTCACCTAGCGGCTAATTCCAATTCATTTCTGTTTTTCTTTAAATGAAAGACAAAAAAATTGTAAATCATTTGCTATATTCGTTTTTTTTTTTTTATTTAGGTCTCCTACTTTTATTAGATTCAAAAGGCGTTTAACAAATTTCACCCTCTATAAGCCTTGGTAAAAATAGTGAGTCATCAGTCATGTATGTTATTCCAAGTCGAAAGGCATTTAACAAATTTCATTCTCTATAAGACTTACTGAAAATAGTAAGTCATGTGTATCATTCCCTAGATAGTAGTTATCAGGTGGCTCAATTAAATTTTGCCAAAACACAAGTAAGCTAAATGGATGCCATAGAAAAAAAAATACTACATACGACCCAAAACTATCCCATCTAATGCTACATTACACCTAAGGTGTCATAAATAAAATAAACTGAATCATTCCCCTCTGGCTTCTAGCCCTAACCACCATTCAAAACTATAAAAAAAAATCCAAAAAAATCACAAAATCATAAATAATAACAAGCCAGGTCTCTGGGATACAAATCCACATTTTTAACAAGGAGGTTAACAAAAGGATGTTTGTTTGTTAAAAAAGCTAAGCATTAATTATTTTTGTTCATTCTCCCTGTACATTTCTAGCAATTAAAATAGCATAAAGAAACTCAAATAATAAACAACATAATCTATATACACACGCACGGACAGGTGAGAAATTAGTTCAGAGCTTACCTCAGATCGAAGCATTGGGAGAGAGAAAGAGATTGGAGAGCTTGAGCTGCGAGAGTTTGCAAAATTGATGACAAAAAGAGGTTAAGTTGATGAGTAATAGTGGTTTTGCCTTTTGTGCTACCGAGATTTTCTCTCACCACCGCCGACGAACGGAGCAGAGTGGTCTGGTCTGGCGTTGGTCTGCTTCTTTTCAGGGGCTAGCCAATCGGCGGATGTAAGCAACCAAGGACTCTGCATTTCAGCCCTTGCGGCGGGGTGCAACTCAAGCTCCATAAGGGTGAAATTGGGCCAGATCATGCTTTTTCTGTCAATGGGCCAATGGGCTAGGGTTCGATTTATATGAACTGGGCTTTTACCCTGAGCCGTAGAATTTGCTTTCATCATTGACACAACATAAAATAGTGTTTTTATAAATAAATGAAAATATAAATTAGAAAAATAATTGTAAATATACACATTTTATTTCAATTTGCAGTAACATGTCTTTAAATTATAATGACAAATTATATTATTTAGTATTAAAAAAACTATATTATTATGTCATAATGAATTAAACAAATGGAAACATATCTATTATTCCCAATATGGTTAATATTATGATATAACGTCAGTTTATCATTACTTTATCTTTTTAATATTAATTTTAAAAAATTATGAATATCAAAATATAATATTATAGTACTAAAAAATTGTGAAAAATGAATATTTTCAGAAATCATTTTCTGGAGAGGGAGGAATTACCGCGGGTAGCTGAGATTAGCGGGGGGTGAGAGAGGCAGGTGGCGCGTTAGGGGTTGATGGCGGCGACCTTTTCCTCCTCCTCCTCCGTCTTCTTCTCATGTTCTCCTCTGCCTTCTCTACGCCCCTCTCTTCGACTTCCTCCTTTCACTCTATCTCTCCTCAAATTCTCAACCAACTCCAGAGTCTCCAAAACCCTAATTTTAGCTTCTTCCTCCGCATCTTCTTTTTCTTTCGCTGATTTCAGCTCCGATAGTGAAAACTCACGCTCAAAGGTATTTACGTGATTTCATTTCATTTCATCACTTCAATTTCAGTTATCCTAAATTCTTGGCATAAACACTTGAATTAAGGCTGAACTATTTCAATAGGAATTTAAAAGTCTTCATCTTGGTTTAAGCTATAATCTTTTAATTACTTATATCGATTTATAAATTCAATACGAATATGTTTTAGCTTTTATATTTCAATTGGGATAATTGTCTGAAATTGACATCCCACTTTGGTTTCAGTGAATAAAGATATATTTTGATCAGAAAGGAGTTTTTAGTATGAATGATACATGTTTCCATGTTTCATTGAAATTTGATGCTACCCCTTGGGTTTCTTGAAACTTCATGTCGGATTTATTGATAAATAGAGAAAATGATTGACTTAGAACAGCGGCGGATCTAGAAATTGTAAATAGGGGGTGCATTTTTTTTGTATTGGTAATTTTTGGCCAAAATTAACTTCTCAATAAAGACGTAATTTTTAATTTCATTATCTACTTTTTCCAATTTAACAATTTCAAATTTACCTTGTTCTTTATAATATAGTATCAAATTATATCATATAAAATTAGGGAGAAGTATGAATTAACAATTGAAATTAACAAAAAAATTACACAAATGATACTAATCATTCAATCAAGTAATCAACACAAATAGAATAAGGAGACACAAAGCAAATCGAGCTAAATACACAGAGCTTCACCTAAAACAGTGGCGGATTGCAATTTGTGAGAGGCTGTCGAGAGCCAAAAGCTAGAGAGTTAGACTAAACAGAGAGATCCAGAGGCCCATAGCAGTGTCGGAGATTTGGTCCGTCAACTTGAAAAAGTAAAAAAGAGAAGAAAGTGTTTTGTCGAGGACTGGAGGAGAACTGAACAAGCCGGTTCTCACTCTCTCAACAATTCTAAAAAATAATTTTTTACATCAGCTGAAACCCTTCTCTTATATATATATATATATGCACCCCCGGGTCCCTGTGTAAATCCGCCGCTGAGTTAGATGTATGGCTTGAGTTATATTGATCATAACATTTGGGCGTTCACTTTTCAGAAATCGGTTCTCTCAGATTTGATTCAAGAGATAGAACCTTTGGATGTGAGTGTCATTCAGAAAGATGTTCCACCTACAACTGTGGATGCCATGAAGAGGACTATATCAGGAATGTTGGGTTTGCTTCCATCGGACCAGTTTGAAGTATTAATTGAAGCCTTATGGGGACCTCTCTCCAAGTTATTGGTTTCTACAATGATGACTGGGTATGGTTGTGCATTTGTGTTCCTGTAGCATCTGCTTATTATTTCTGTTTTCCCATGAGTTCTTTGGTTTTCTAATAAATTACTAAAGCCTGTGTTAAACATATCAGCTTTCATATTAGAAATGTTGAATACTATAGATGACTGTCTGATTGTAAATTTGAAAATGCTTTATATAGTATCGAGATATCTATTTAACAAAAAAATTTAGTATCGAGATATCTGGTGTACTTCCTATTTCTCCACTATTTATCAGTGCATATCCTTAAAGATGTTAGATCGTGACTTGTATTCTCCTTACTGCAGGTATACCCTGCGGAATGCTGAATATAGGCTTTGTCTTGAGAAGAACCTTGATATATACGAGGGAAACGTTGAAAAACATAAAAATGAATATTCTAAACTCGAGGATCAAGGAACATTTCTTGTCAATAATGAGATTATCAAAAATTTCAGACAAGATGAATCTCCCAAATCTGAAAGCACAAGTGACGAAACATCTGATATTCCGGGCCTTGGGGAAATGTCTCCTCAAGTGCAAGAGTTTATTTTGAAATTGCAGTCTCGTTTGTGGTCTGTCAAAAAGGTAAATCCGTACAACATTTAGCTATTTAATTTAGCAAATGGATGACTTAAACTACTTATTTCTTGATAAACTTCAAAACACAAATGAACAGGGCAGAAATTTATTTTGTAATCTAATATATGTAGTCATCTTTGACATTTTTTTCATACTGCATTCTTATTATATGGCTTACACCGTTGCCCTTTTTAATCAAGGAGCTCCATGAAGCTAAGAGGAAAAGTGCTGCTCTTCAGATGCAACAGTTTGTTGGGGAAGAAAAGAATGACCTTCTAGACTATTTAAGATCTCTGCAACCAGAAAAGGTTAGCAAAAACTTTTTGGGCTGCACCACATCTGGGCTTTACAAGTTTTCTTCATAATTCCAATTGCCATTAACAAGTTTCGCTAAATTTTTAAGCCTTCCCAACACTTGAATAACGTTTTGAACAGGTAGCTGAATTGTCAGAGCCAACATCTTCCGAGTTGAAAGAAACGATTCACTCTATAGTCCATGGTCTCTTAGCGACCCTTTCTCCTAAAATGCATTCCAAGACTACCCCTCATGTGTCAGAGAGCACTTCAACCGGAACTGTTGTTAATGATGGAATCGAGCAAGATTCCGCCGACCTTGTTGAAAACACTTCACCTCAGTTCCACCCGCAAGTTTTGTTGTCACGGGATTATCTAGCACGGCTGTTATTTTGGTTAGACTTCTCTTCTTTTCCTCGTATCATAAAACATAGTTTTGCACCTTTTTTTTTTTTTTGGTTTCCCAAATTCGCTAGGTTCTTGCTAAATCCAAATTAGGTTTGAGCTCAACTGCAAATTTTATGTATTTATTTATTTTGGCAAGGTGCATGCTGTTGGGGCACTACATGAGAGGTCTAGAGTATCGATTGGAGCTTATGGAACTCTTGTCGTTTCCCAGTGATATGGAGAATGGTGCTTCTGCCAGTGGCGGAGAACAAGTAGTTTGATAGTGGCTCTGTTTTGCGTGTTTCAATCTCTGTACATAGATGTCTCTGTTTGTTAATTTGGTATATCTGAAAATTGTTTTACAATATTAAAGTTGGTGGCAGAGGGATGTGTAAAAGTTATTCTTGTATTTGTTGTAAGCGAATTAACATTTAATTTCCAATAATATATTCATATAGTTTATATACTTTGATGGTATATTATCATTTGTGGTGTATATATTCTAGTTTTTGGTTGGGCTGTTCGGGTATGCTTTGGAATCAAATTCAAATTTTCTGAAGTATTTAGGGAAGTACCGTGCGAAATTGTCACTCATTATTTTTCTCTTGCAAAGCTTTTTATCAATTTATATTTTTCTTTTACTTTTTGCAATTTAACAACTCAATATTATTGTTTTGTTTTTATTTCTAATTATAATTATGCGCCCAGGATATGCTCTGAAAGAAATTAGAAAATGACGTAGACACGTGTTTTCTAAATACTCACATAAAAATTTATATAAAAAAATTGTCGTGCGTGGAGGAGAA
The DNA here is from genome assembly GCA_032359685.1 of Pittosporum tobira. Taxonomy (NCBI): domain Eukaryota; kingdom Viridiplantae; phylum Streptophyta; class Magnoliopsida; order Apiales; family Pittosporaceae; genus Pittosporum; species Pittosporum tobira. Next base: position 13,884 of record JAUMHB010008781.1, read on the forward strand.
GATAATTTCTGCGAGTGTAACATATCGTAATGCCAATATGCGCCTCGTACTGGTTGTTCACTTCAAAAACGCAGAAAGATGACGTATTTCTTCCATCATTCTCTATCCCTGCTAAAACCCAAAACCCACTTATCTCCTCATTATTCTCTACTCCATCTCATACATTTCCATTCGCCCTCTTCAAATTCATCAGCACTCAACTTCATCAATCTCTCCAACCTCTTAAGAGGCCACATTTCACACACTCGCCTCCTCCAAATCCATGCTCAAGTCTACCTTTCAGGTGCCCACCAAGACAATCTTATAGCCACTCGTCTCATTGGCCATTACCCATCTCAATTCTCTCTTCGTGTATTTCACCAATTACAAACACCCAATATATTCCCTTTTAATGCCATTATTAGGATATTAGCTGAAGAGGGTATTTGCGGTTCTGCTTTCTTGATCTTCAAAAAATTAAAACTGTCTTCTCTTTCGCCTAATGATGTGACCTTTTCTTTCCTTTTCAAGGCATGTTTTCAAGCCAATGATGCCAATTATGTCAAACAAATTCATGCCCATGTTGTGAAGTTGGGGTATGTTGATGATACCTTTGTCTGTAATGGTCTACTTGCTGTTTATTCAAAGGGTCTTAAAGATTTAATGTCAGCACGTAAGGTGTTTGATGATATGCCTGAGAGGGGTACGGTCTGTTGCTGGACTTGTTTGACTGCGGGGTATGCCAAGTCAGGTCAGTCTGAAGAAGTTCTTGAGCTGTTTTTATCCCTGATACAGGAAAATTTGAATCCTGGTGATGACACCATGGTTAGTGTTCTGTCTACATGTTCAAACCTGGATATTGTGAAAATTGAGAAATGGGTGAGGGTTTTGTCCGAGTATAAAAAACATTTTGTTTCAAAAAGATTTGGTTTTGATTCAGTAAATACCATACTTGTTTATTTATTTGGGAAATGGGGAAAGATTGAAGACAGTAGGGAAATTTTTGATGAGATTTCTGCTCCTGGGAAGAGAAGTGTGCTTCCTTGGAATGCTATGGTAAATGCCTATGCTCAAAATGCATATGCTGCTGAGGCTTTGAATCTGTTTAGGCAGATGGCGGATTATAATTGTTCTCCCAACCATGTTACAATGGTTTCTGTGCTTTCCGCTTGTGCACAAATTGGTGATTTAGACCTTGGTCTGCGTATTCATGACTACATGAAACCTAAAAGTTGGAAAGGTCTTCTTGCTTCAAACAAAAACTTAGGCACTGCATTAATTGATATGTATTCCAAGTGTGGGAGTTTGGATAGGGCCAGAGAAGTTTTCGGTGGGATGGTTATTAAGGATGTTGTCTCCTTCAATGCGATGATCATGGGTTTGGCAATAAACGGTGAAGGAGAGGAGGCCCTGAGGCATTTCTCCAAAATGCAAGAATTACGTTTGCGCCCCAACGCTGGAACCTTTCTTGGAGCTCTATGTGCGTGCAGTCATTCAGGATTACTACAAAAAGGGCGTCAAATATTTGCAGATATGAGCCAACGGTTTCTTATATACCCTAAGTTGGAACATTATGCCTGCTACGTTGATCTTCTTTCGCGATCAGGATGCATTGACGAGGCACTTGAAGTTGTTAAATCAATGCCTTTTGAGCCTAATGGTTTTGTATGGGGGGCTTTGCTTGGGGGTTGTGTTCTCCACAATAGATTAGAATATGCCCAAAATATTTCCAAAATGCTTGTTAAAGTCGATCCTGAAAATTCTGGTGGTTATGTGTTGTTGTCAAATGCATTTGCTGTTGATCGTCGATGGGGCGAAGTCTCAGGACTGAGGAGGTTTATGAGGGAAAAGGGTGTGAAAAAACAGATGGGCCATAGTTGGATCAGCATAGAGGGAAGTGTGCACGAGTTTCTTGTGGGGTCCACGTCACATCTTCAAATTGGGAGAATTTTGGATACGCTGGACATATTGATGAAGGAAATGAAATTGGGAAGCCATTTGGGGAATTTATGATCTGATTCTGTTAATGGGTATTTGCCTCAGTGTTACCTTCTTAGACGTGTTTAGTGTGACTTGTCCAAGAGGAGTATTAATTTTACAAGGAGATACCGATCGAGTTTATAAAGCTAATTACTCGACTTGGCTCGTTTATAGCTTTATCTGCACGTCAAAAATAGTATGTCTATAAATTCAACTTCATATCAATAATCATTGTCCAAACAACAATTGGAAAATAAGATTTTGTACTCAACAGCGGGATTTCATAGCATAAAATTCTGGAACTACCATTTCATTGGTGAAGTTTCGACACATTTTTTTTCAAACGTAAACCATAAAACTACCATTTAGAAAATCATCTTCCTTTCTATTATGAAGTCTTGTCTCCACAAATTTCATAGATGAAAATGCTTGTTCAGTGGTTGCAGTGGAAATTAATAAAGTCAGATAACTGATGAAAGACTCGGTTGGTACAGTTTATTTTAAAATAAATTATAAATTATTTAATACTTAAATTATTGAATAAGTGGTTAATTTTGTTTAGTGTTAGCTTTTTTAAAATAAATTATTATCAGAATAATTTAAATGAGTGTTTGACAAATAATTTAAAATCTTAAATTATTTAAATTTTATTTCCAAAACGTCCTTATGTTATTAAGTTGGTCTATTTCAGTATGATACTTCCACTTAATTTACATAATTTGTACATAAATAATATTATCAAAAATTAAATTTTTAAATTTGTCATTGACGTTATACTATTTGAATAATTTATTATTTTTTAATTATTTTTCATATAATCATAAAAAATATTATTATTCACTGTTATATATAATCTAACGAGAAATGTGCTCTCTAATACGATTCATGTTTATGACTAATATACCCCTTATCTTTATGACCGTTGCTGCTCATTCATGCCCAACATATTTCCACTTTTAGCTTCTCGCACCTCCCCGTCCACAAGTTGACTGCCCTTTTCCTCCTACCTTTAGATCTGCCCGTTTTCTCATCTTCGATCTGTACTGTCCACGCTTCCGTTGCTGAGTAAAGTCTTTTATTATTAATTGGTAAGTACTTCGGTTCTTTTTTATCAACGTTTATATATATATAAACATATTGGTATATGTATTTATACTCAAGATTGAAGCTTGCTTAGCGCTGATACACATATTTTTGTATATACTTTGCTTTTTCTGTTTATTTTTTCTAGATTTTTCAGTTCTTGCAGTAGCAAAATCAGTTTTTTGTTCTACTTCCTGCGTATGTATGTCTATGGAGTTTCATATTGTCATCTTTAAATACTTTGAAATGGAGAAATGGAGGAGACGGTGGCAAGCAGTGGGGGGCCTGTTCTGAAATAGAGAGGATTTCGTGTTTGGAGTGCAGCGTCTGAGAAGAAGAGAGGTGATAGCCGTTGAGAAGCATGAATGAGAGGTCAATTGTTATTTTCATGGTCAACGGAGGATAAGATGGTAATTTTGGCCAAAAATTCTTCTACAGTGATTTTTAAGCAGCTGAATGATGTTTTTTGGAAGCGATTTTTACGTGTTTTAGTAATTTGTACAATCTGAAAATAATTTATTGAATAAGTTAAAATAAAAAGAAATCACTTCAAAAAAATGGAAACAAACAGGCTCGAATTAAATGAAAGTGCTCGGATTTCCTTGTTATATATAGTTTTTGGCAGAAATTGGATGTAGAAAACAAATTCAAGAAGAATTCTGAATGTTTATAAGACTTTACATTTTTACCCTTCATGCTGGGTTAGCCTACGCACGTTTGACTAGGTGCAGGTAGAAAACAACTTCCGGATTGCAAACCAACGATTCTCGTACCTTAGTTTTGAATGAGCTAGAATATTAAGGCCCCTCCTCAGCAAACAATAATGTAGACAAACTAGGTTGGTTAGGTAACCGTTTTTTGTAAATGTTTTGTACAATAGGTGAACTTAAAAACAGGGAAATTAAGGTGCAAATATACTGTCTAAACTCGGCAATGACCAGTGAGGCAGTGACAATGTTACTGTAATATCTGCACGTACGGCTTATTATGCAAGAGTAACTTGCTTGTGAGATGCTCGATAAATTGCCTAAACTCGTTAGTGTAGAAGAATAATATGATATTATATTATTGAGATGTTGTTAAATAACGATTACATGAGAAGTCTTATATAGGTTATGTTACTTATATTCTCTAATATCAATTAATATTATATTCTTTAATATCCCCCTCAAGTTAAAAGTCTTATAAAACGAGTTTTAACTTATTACATAAGCCAAAAAAGAAAACAACGGTATTCGACCCTGAAGACAACGAAATTTGACCCTCAACTGATCGATAGACAACGGTATTCGACTCTCAACTGATCGATAGACAACGGTATTCATGGTCTGTCTCATAAACTAAATTCCTCAACAGGTCATGAAAGCGTAATACGATAAACGCGGAAGAAGGTGAACTCGCACCTCCCAATGTCAAATCCATACCGAAAGGTAAAATATGGGAGATTAACGTTCAAATGAGGAGATCTCGCCACTCGCTCCAAACCCATTGACAAGAAAAACAAAAAGAAGAAGAAAAAGCAGCACAAATTGTCCGATGGTGCCGTATTAGACGAAGATGCCGCTGTTTTAGCTGAAGCAGAGGCAGAAAATTTTTCGGGTAATCAACTCACTGTCACCCTCTTATCCAAGATAACAACCAACATATCTGATATAATTAATTTAGTAGAAAAATAAAATTAAGATTTTTGCGGACAGCTATGACAGTCGTCAGCGGCAGCGGAAGCAAAATAATTTTAGGACCAAAAACTTAAAACTCCCATGTATAAGAATATGATATATTAAAACTGAGATATCAAATAACAATTATATGAGATGCATTATATTGGCTATGTTACTTGTGGGCCAAGTAATATACATCTAATCCATCTTAAAATTTAAGAAACATATTAACATAAAAAACATATTACCATAATAATACTATAAAATTAATTATATTAATATAATTAATATTATATTATCTAATATTATATTTTCTAATAATTAGCTCCTCTTTAAGTTCTCGACTGTTGTAGTCCCCAGATTGTAATAATTAATGATTTAAAATTTTATTTTAATATCTACAGTGCAGCATGCAAGGGCCATGTAAGATTTATTATTATTATTTATAATTAAAAATAAAATTTATTTTATGTTTTTGTACATATGTTTAAAAATAATACAAAAATGTTTGTACATATATTGAAATTTAATCGCTCATCATAATTGATTATTAAAATTTTAATCAAACTTGAGCTATGAAGGAAATTTATAAAATGTTTAATAACAATTATAACTAATATTAAAATGCATATAAATATGTATATATGTGTGTTATATCATTCATGCTGTATCAAATTATTTTTCAATTAAAAAAATTGATATTTATTTGATTTTAAAGATATTAAGATTATACTATTTGATGCATTACTTATTTATTTTTCGTTCACTCTTTTTTTTTTAAAAGTTATGAGACAAAATATATATAGACTATTTGATGCATTACTTATTTATTTTTCGTTCGCTCCTTTTTTTTAAGTTATAAGACAAAATATATCGAATAAATTACAATGTCTATTCTTTCTCAATTTTTCTCATGCTTCTAATTAAGACGTAGGAGGTCATTTTTAATAACTTAAGTTTTTTTTTTAAAAAAGCAATAAAAAAAATTAGATTAATATTTTATATATGAAAAAGAAAATTGAATATAGAAAGGCAAGAGTAACCTTAATTGAATAATAATAGAGTTTAAATTGAATTAAAAATCTAATGCATATATATTTTGTTAATTAGTTATTTGTGATTTGGTGTTTGAGGACTGTGATGATGGAGTTAATTAGTTAATTGTGGTTTAAATCCTGATGGTCGAGACGGAGAGGGATGGAGAGCCTCCGGAGCAGTGGAGGTGGAGGACGACGTAGTAGCGGGGGCTTGAGGAAGCGGAGAGGAGGAGGACGCAAAGTTCAGGCCAGAGTCTACTCTTTTTTAGCTTGTTTTATTTCTGGGGAAAAAGCTCCCCTCCCCCTTTCTCTAATGTTTAATGACACTTGTGTCCTAGGGGTCAGTTTGTAATTTGAAAAATATGGAGAAAAATAATTTTAAAAAATAAAAATAAAAATTTTAAAAATATATTATTATAAATCTAAATAATTATATTTCTAAGAAACAATTTAATTGACAATTAAAATATCTTCAACAAAATTTTAAAATTTCATTTTCATTTTCATTTTCTTTTCTTTTAACTTTCTTTTAATTTTTTTGAGTCCAAACAAAGCCTAAAAGTATCACTACAAAAAGTGAAGTGTATGATCACTTCAAGGAATCGACTTGTGTTACGTCATAGGACATAATAGTATGACCAGAGCAATTGCAACTCTATTAAGTACCTGTGTAAGATCCAGCATTTCCTAAATCTATCTGTGCTCCCCCTTATGTAGTTATTGAAGTCTTGGACCCTCTCTCGGTGGGAAACAACTCATCAGGTGTCACTTTCAAATCGGAAATAACTAGTTTTTCAATAAGTATATACATACATATATACTTTTATTTATGATTAATTACATATCATCTATTAACCAGAAATTAATAAAGAAAATAGTTTATTGATAAAGCACGAATAAAAGTAAAATTCTATAATGACAATTTAGACTCTGTCCCTAAATTCATGAAATTTGAAACTATAATGGGATATTATAATTTTTTTTACTAGTAATTATTTTTTATTAATTAAAATATTATTAATACACACAAAATTTATTTAAAATTTACATACTTACATTATTTTTTAACTTCTCTTTTATAAAATAATTTACATAAGCAAAAATGTGTGTGCAATATTCTAATAATAATAATAATAATAAAAATACAGTGACTGCAATAGTGTAACACCTGTTTAAGTGGTCGACACCTCGGATCCACTTAATCCACTTAAAAAGGCATATTTGCTTTTCATGTTCGTTGACAATAATAATTACACAAGGAATGCTGCTTTTTAAATTTTAATAGAATCAACAGTTTCGATCATGTTACAGAAAGTTCAACTCATCAGGTTGATGCTTGATGAGCAAAGTTGACTTACAAAAGCAAGAATCATGGACTTCAAAGAAAAATTTGGATGGACGATTATGCCCCAACTATATTTTTACCATTTGGAAATTATCTTTTTCCCTCAACAGGTACTTGTACTTATAGGCTTACCATCCTAATAAAAGAAGATAAAAAAGTTTTTTTCTGTCTCTTTTGTGTGTGTGTGTGTGTGTGTGTGTGCGAGAGTCTTTGTGTTTTCTACATTTCTTAATTAGCAATAATAAAGAAAGCGCCACTTACTCTTTTGTAACTTAGGGTTATTTTGATATTCGAAAAGAAATTGCATTATTGTGTAATTAATAGATGAAGAGGTTTTGTAGGAAAATGGGACTAGGTGTCAACTGTCAACTGGTAGTGTTCGGGCCTTGAATATGACAAGGGTTTGAGCTCCGATACAAATGTTTAAACATAAACTGACACATGTTCCTCCGCCGATGAATTTCTTGAGGGATATAATCGTTAATATATTTACTTCGTGCACGGCCGGTCTAATTAAGTTTAGAGTAATATTACGTATATTAATAAAGTGTATACAAATTAACGTATCAAATTATATACTATTAGATACTTGACTTTATCCATAGTAAATTTATCATTATAACTAATTATAATTTGATACATAAATTTGTACACATTTCGTTAATATATTTATTAGTGTACATATCGTTATTGTTAAGTTTAAAGTGATTCCACCGTTTTAAAATATATAAAAGAAAAAAGAAAAAGAAAATCTCAACTAATTAGGAGCAAGGATCGTCTTCATTTCTTAATTGATACAATAATAATATGCCAAAACTTCTCATCACACACACACATATGCATACAAATTATATATATTGGAGAATCTATATTATGCTAAGTTGATACGTTCAACAATACACACACACACACACACGCATACAGAGGCCATCAGTCTTCAACTGCAAATCTAAGGTTCTTCTTGCGCTCTCATGGTAACAAACTTGAAGGGGGCCATTCAGTTTTCGATCATAATGCATGGTTTATATTATTTATATACTTATATATACCCAATAATTAATAATACAACGGATTAGATAGATAGATATAGAGCTACTAATACTTTAGCCTCTGACACCAGGAGGAAGCTTCGGAGTATGGTTGTTATTTGCTCCAGTCCCCGGGTAGTCACGATTTATCACTTCTGAATCCAACCTTCCATGAATTATAAGCTCATCATCTTCCACCATAGCCACTGCTGTCTTCATCTGCTTCGACGTGGATCCACACATGCATTATTCTATGTATACGTATATACATATAGTGTTGGATATGTGTTTGATTTTTTTTAGGTGTGTGTGTGTGTGTGTGTGTATACATACATACATATGCAATACATTAATATACCTGGCGAGTGTCGGCAGATGCAGTTTCATATAGTAGCAGTAAGTTTCTAGTCCCTATAATTAATTACAGAATAAATAATTAACAAATGCCTATATAATAATTAGGTGAAATTCATGAAACCATTAACAAACTAAGTGAAGAATAACTAGCTAGCTAGTTAGATGATCAAAAGGAGGAGTACCTGATGTTGGGAGGACATTGAAACAGATAACACAAGAGAAAACAAGAAAAGTAAGAACAAGTAGACGAAGGGCGCCATTTCCTGCCATTTCTAATTGTAATTAGGTAAAATATTTTTCAAATTACCAACTATATGATTTATGTGCTTGGCTTCAATTCTCCATTTATAGATGAGCTCTGATGTTGTTTAAGATACAATCGACCTGTTAAAGCTCGTCCACATCCATGCACATCATCTCACTTATGTCAAAAAGGTGAAAAGAAACTTGATTATGGGGGATTACCTAACTTAAATTAGTTGCCCCCCTCATCCTCCATGGAAAGTGCACATTGTCTGCTCTTTATTTGTACCTTAATTTGTGAATTTATGCATCCATAATTATCTTTAGGAGTTTGTTTTGTTAAATTGAGCTTGTAGCTGAAATCTAACACACACAAAAATAAATTGAAATTAGATTTAATTTATAGATTTGATTTTTTTAATATACTTTTGAGCCTATTAAATATATATTTTTAATTATATTTTAATTTTATAATCTCTAAATTTTGTAGAAACTTACAAATGCCAGCAAGATTGTTACCCAAAGTCAGAAACTTCTCAATTGTCCCCATCTATACTAGTAAACATGTACTATCATCGTTAAAATATTCTAGCAAGGGCTAATAATTAGTAGCTTACTTATTAGGGTTTGGGCCATCTTTTTCCCCTGCTCGTGCCCATTGGTCATGCTCGGACTGTAGACTTTTTAATTTTATATGACTACTCGATTGAGCTTACTTGTGTCATTTTTAATTGAAAAAAGTTGACGTAAGTTCTTACTGCATATCGTGGGATGTTGGTGATTACAACCCGCGTCACTTATGCTCAATTTGATAAAAAAAAAAAACAAAATTGTTTAAGTAAATATTTTTTAGTAAAACATTTTTCGAGAAAATAGTTTATGAAAAAATAACTTATTTTCTTGTTTGATAATCTAGTTGAAAATGAGGTTGAATATGTGTTTCTATAATTGGTTTTCAAAATAAATTTAACAATTATGTTATTTTAAATTAATATAAATATATTTTAATTTTTTTAATAAAATAAAACTAAGTTCTTACAATAAAAATTTGTATTTATTTGTATGTATGCAAAAACTTAATACTATGATATAATAATAAGAATGTTCATACTTTATAAGAAAAAATTTAATAAGATAATGATTTTGAAGATTTTGAAGAATAAGAAAATTTTAAATTTAGGAAATATATGTGTATATATAATTCAATATGAAAATATTAATCATGCATATATTGTGAAAATAAAAATAAATGTATTTTTTTTTAAAAACAAAATAAATAAAAAGATGATAATAGTGATTAAATAAAAGTGTTATATAGAATAACATAAAGAGACAACACTCATATCACTTTCTGGACAATAACTTACGGATTTAAATCCGTAAGTCGTTTTTCTAAAATAACAAAGTGATTTTCTGTTGATTGAAAAATAATTTTATATTGACTGAATTTTCTCTGACATACCAAACACTAAAAAAATTAAAAAATATTTTCTGAAAAATGTTTTCCCTTTAACAAACAGGACCTTGGCTTGATATCATATTCCTTATCGAGTGGACCCGATGATGATCGATGAATTTACTACAATTTCATTATTAACATTCAAGTATTTTTTTATTTTCTAATTTTAATAATAATTTTTAATAATTTTATGACATAAACTTTAAGACATATGACAAAAATATTATAATATTATATTCTTAAATAACTGTAATAAAGTAAAAATATAAAATTTGAATATCTCAAAATGCATTATGGGAGTAATGGGGTACACAAGCGCTTACGGTGGAAACCTATCAAGGTCAAACCACTATGTAAGTGGAAATATGACATAAGGTGGTCCGTGGTAATATGACATAAGATCAATTCTTTAAAACTGAAATGTTGCCAGGGGTTGGGAGTAAGTCATTAACAAGTGGTTTCGTGTTTGAATTTAATAGGTCAACATACAAAATATAATTAAACTTTAAAAGGCTTCTGTTCCCCATAGACTCGCCACTACATGAGTAATTAAGGTTAAGCACTTTGCCTAATGTTTCAGAAAAATAATTAAAAAAAAAATAAGCACTGAACTATATAATAAAAATATACTCCTTTTACTGCCCTTCGCTGTCTGCCAAAACAAAAAAAAAAAATGATTTTTCATTACATATAATGCTCCATTTGTCTAAAAAAAAAAGATGAATAAAACGTGAAAAATACACAAATAAAGGAAACTAAATTTTTAAATGATAATATTTTTTTTTTGACAAAATTGTCCTTGTAATTGTATTTTATAGTAATAGAGAGAGAAAAAAGGTATTTTAATATGACATAAAATAAAAATAAAAAAATTATTACAAACTAAAAGTAATAGACCAAATCATTCTTTTTGGACATAAACTCATTCGTTTTAAGGCAAATGGAGTAAGTATTATGGATAGACATTTCTAGAATGATATTTTTGCATTTTTATGCACCATTCCCATTAAAATTATATTACCTAGAAATATTAGCTTATAGGTCCTATTTGTTACAACTTATTCCTACAATTTGTAACATATTTTTTTAATAAAATAAATTATTTTGTAATGTTTGGCACGATTTGTTGGTAAATAAACTATAAGTAATGTACAACACTTTAATGCAAAAAAATAAAATTTATTTTTTAATGAATTAATATTTTATTTGGTAAATATTTATTTTATATTTAAATTAATTCTATTAATCATGACAAGTGACTAAATTTGCTCTAAAACTACTTTTAATAGTATTTTCTAATGAAAAAAATGTTTTGAAATAAAATATACAAAAAATCCGCTTATTAAATAAATTAATTTAAATTAAATAAATAAATAAATAAATCATAATCTGTTTTCGAACACCGTATAATAGTGTAATAGTCATAATTTTTCATACTCAAGTTTCATTATTACACATTATAAAAATGGCTGCCTCCTTGCGCACTTTCAGCTGCTATCATTCTATCATCAGCTGCCTAACGTATTCATTCATTAAACGGCCAGGTGTTCCTCTTTCAGCCGCTAATGTTTGGCCTTGTTTACCATATTTTATAAAAAAAAAATTGTTCTAAGAAATTATATTTCTTCAATTTTTTTTATTTATACATAAGAAATTTTTATTTCATTTATAAATTTTTTAAAAATTAATTCTAAAATTTTATTTTAAATAATTTTTTTTTTAATTAATTAACTAAAATAAATGCTTCTAAATAAATCATTTCACTCCGTGCAAGTGCTTATGCTCTTTCTCTTTCTATTATTTTTATTTTATTTTTTACTGTACTGGGAAAGCTACCTTAATGTTGTCATGATCGAATCAATTGATCAAATGAATCTTGTTACCGCTTTAAGATGGCGGATACGAAAAGCTTTTTTTTTTTTTTTTTCCCGGAAGGAACTGGAAGTGTTATTGCCTTTTTCAACGTATAAAAGTATTATTGAATTAAATATTAAATATAAATATTTTTAATTTAACTTAACATAAATTCATTTTAATTTTAAAAAAATAATTTATTTAACACTCTTTTTCTCTCACAATTTTTGTAATATATTTTAACGATTGCGTGATTTAAAATACATAAAAAAAAACATATTAAAATATATAATTTAATTTAACTTTTTTGATATATATATATATTATATTTTTAGCTACACTTCAAATACTATAAAAATATGATATTCTTATATACTTTTCATGTATTTTAAAGTATTTTTTTTAATAATATGTATCTTAAAATCTGTATCAAACAACCGTAAAAATATTTTACAAAAACTGTGAAATGGATGAAGTAATATTTTACAAATAGTTTAAAATTTTCACAAGTGTATTGATTATAGTCAACTAATTGATGTAATTTAAATTTGAAGATGTTAAAGTTAATTTTTGAAATCAATAATACTCTGATTTGTGAAATAGAGGGAATATATTTAAAGTTATTATAAATAATATGAAAACAGTGATCTATGGAGTTAACTCAAATATGATATGAGAGAAAGATGAAGATGAGAGAATATTTTTATTCATAAGTATGTCTATTCACTACAAATCATCTCATTTTATAGGTGGAAGGAGATGATGAATTACAATGCATATTAGTTTTTCTTGTGCTCTCATAAATGGTAGTACAATGAATAAATCATAAATAAATGTATATACATAAGGATATGAATGAACATCCACTAATTCATAAATTTCATAACATTCCCCCATGGATGTCCATTTTAATAAAATGCTTTTATTGGAAATACATATTGTCTCGTTAAAAACCTTACCATGGAAAAACCCAATGGAACAAAAACCATAGCTAAGGGAAAATAGTACAATGTGTATTTCCTCCCCCTCGTGAGCACATCATTCGAGATCTTTAAGTCGTCGCAATCCAATGCTCTAAACTAACTTATTGAAAGTTGTTGTAGGAAGTGATTTAGTAAATAAATCTATCACATTCTCACTTGACCGTATTTGTTGGACAATAATTTTACCATCTTTTTGTAGATCATGTGTGAACTAAAATTTTTGTGTGATATGTTTTGTTCGATCACCCTTAATGAATCATTCCTTGAGCTGAGTGATGCATGCAACGTTATCCTCATATAGAGTGGTTGACTTTTTCTTTTCTGGTGATAATCCACAAGCTTTTTGTATGTAATGGATCATAAATTTTAGCCAAACACATTCACGACTAGTCTTGTGGATTGCAATAAGTTCTGCATGATTTGAAGAAGTAGCAGTAATGGTTCGCTTCATAGACCGCCATGAGATAGCAGTACCACCAGAAAGAAATACGTATCCTGTTTGGGAACGACAATGATGATGTGACACCCCCAAATCTGGTTATCCACACCCCGACTTGGGTTGCCAATTTATTATTAAATCCATGTCTTACAAATACACAAGTCATAAGTGATATAGG
>JAUMHB010008892.1:19340-49546 GCA_032359685.1 Pittosporum tobira
AAATTGGCCAATTTAGTCATCCATAAGATTATTTATAATCACATAAAAATAAAAACCAAAAACAAAAAACAAAAAACCTACCAAGTAAGATGATGAGTTACCTGAGAGATAAGCCGGTTAAGATTGGTGTAGGTAGGGCGCTCAATGTCAAGTGAGCGCCTACAAATGTCGTAAATGGCCTCATTGTCCAGAAGGATGGCAACGTCTGTATGTTCTAGTAGGGAATGAGTAGAGAGGACACTGTTATAAGGCTCAACAACAGAAGTAGAAACCTGTGGTGATGGGTAGACAGTGAATCCAAGCTTTGACTTCTTTCCATAGTCAACAGAAAGACGCTCCAAAAGCAAGGAGCCAAGACCAGATCCAGTGCCTCCTCCAACAGCATTGAAAACAAGAAACCCTTGGAGGCCAGTGCAGTTGTCAGCAAGCTTTCTAATACGATCCAAGCAGAGGTCAACAATTTCTTTTCCAACTGAACAAGAACCAAAGAGATCTTATTAACAACTATAAATAGATGCTATAACTAAAAGGAATGAAAATCAATGTTAGAGAGGACAAATTACTGGTGTAGTGGCCACGTGCAAAGTTGTTGGCAGCATCTTCTTTGCCACTGATCAATTGTTCAGGGTGGAAGAGCTGGCGGTAGGTTCCTGTCCTTACTTCATCAATGACAGTGGGCTCAAGATCCACAAAGACAGCACGAGGGACATGCTTTCCAGCACCGGTTTCACTGAAGAAGGTGTTGAAGGCATCATCGCCTCCACCAACAGTCTTGTCACTTGGCATCTGGCCATCAGCCTACACCAAAAAAAAAATCAAACATTTAGGAAATATACAATGAATCTAACAGACGTACAAGCAAGGGAATAGCATTAGCGATGAAAAAATCTAGAAAAACTTGGTCGCACAATTGCTACATTATAGGCAAAATATGTAAAGAAAACCACATGAATCACACATATTAGACAATACAGACTCTCATTGTATTATACTTCTAAGAATATAATGAATAAATCTTATATTTTCAGAAAATCAATTTACTCTTTGAGAGACTTATGGTGTTCCTTGTTGCAAGATCAACAGACTATGGGTCATTTTAAAAAAAAATTGTGCTAATTTGAATTATGAATTGCCAACATTTGTCAAAAAATGCAAATTGCACAAACAGAATCAGTTTGTAATTTAAAACAGCAATACGAGAAAACAAAGTTCCAATCAAACAACCAAATTACATAACGAGCATCTCGAAATATTCAAGCACTCAATAGATCTAACAAAATATAATGGTAAAACAATTGATCAATTACGCAAATGTATACATACTCGCATCTCATTTGTGGATCTATTCAAATTTTACCAAGCATTTCACTTATCCAAACAAACGCTAAGATCTAACACAATGTCATGTTATATACAATGAATCAATGATACGAACAGACACATACTAGTATTTCAATTGCAGATCTACTAAAATTACGAAGGTAAAACACGAAAAAACCCAAATCTACATGTTTATTCAGCAAATTCAACAGATCTAAACAATTCTCACCAAGAAAAAAGAAGTTTTAAAAAATACAGATCTGACGTAGTAATGACGTCATAGCTATAAAAAAAAAACCAGAGAGATAGAATAGGTACCTGAATGCCGTGCTCAAGGCAGTAGAGTTCCCAACAGGCATTGCCGACCTGGATACCTGCCTGACCGATGTGGATCGAAATGCACTCTCTCATTTTCGATTGAAAATTTGTGAAATTCGAAGCAGAAGATGATGAAGGTGACGAGATGAGACGGAGAAAACGGGACAAACAAACGTAAACCAAAGAGGCGTTTATTAAGACGCCTTTCGGATCAAATTGTAACCCGCACCCTGGCCTTCGTGCTGTATTTATAGCTGGAGCGTCAGAAATGATGGTGGGGGTTATTCTTATTTTTAACTGGGATTAGGTAACGGACGGCAATAATTTGAGTTTGAAGTTAGCACTTAACCAGGGTTAAAATAGTATTTTGAAAATTAATAAGTTGCCGCTCACCTGTCAGACGGATGTGTTTGGATTTGGATCTTGATTTTAGGGTGACCAAATCCGATACACGATACATACATGTGATAAAGGCCCAATGGCGCGTGACTTCATTCCTGCGACAAACCAAACGGGTCCGCACGGGTTTCTTTCTTTATTACGGCTAGTCGGCTACTACAGGTTTATTGAATTAAATTAAACATTTCACCGTTTTAATATATATTCCCTGCGTTTTACAAAATATTTTATTTTCAAATTTTAAAAACATTGATCCTTAAAATTAACACTAAATAAATTTTAATATTTTACAAATGTTTTACATTTATAAAATGTTCTTTATTAATTTGTAGGAAGGATAATATTAACCTTTCCTAAAGGTATCTTAATTTTGAATAAAATTGGTCAATGACTTTGACATCTCTAAATACTTTATTCGTCTTATAAAAATTATAATATTTATTTTTTTTAAATATTTTATAAAAATTATAATTTTTTTTAAAAAAATTAATAATATAAATTGTCTAAATTATTTTTATTTTATCAAATATAATTTATCACTTCAATTATTATTTTTTTATTTAAAATTAAAACATTAATATTATACTTTAACACTTCAATTACTATTTTTTTTTAAATTATAATATTATTATTATTTTTAAATTATAATATTAAATAAATTTTAAAAAAAAATAAAATATTATAATATTTTCGGAACGGAAGGTGCAGAGAGCATGCCAGTAAAGTGGGACAAATGGACAAGGACTGCAGAACCGCTGGCCCTGGTGATTGACTTAATGGTATTGAAGACAATAATCATAAGCACTGTTTTCTCGATCAAATGCAAGAAAACAGCCTAGCTATAAAATAAAATATATCCATCCGTATCAATAAAATTACACATTTATTAAAAAAAAGATATTCGCATATAAATTGTAATATTTATTTATTTTTAAATTTATTAATATAAATTATCTAAATTATTTTTATTTTATCAAATATGATTCATCACTTTATATTATTTCATCGCCTATTCAATCCACCACTTCAATCACTATTCTATTATTTAAAATTATAATATTAACACTATCTCATAATTAAAAATATTTCTTAATATCCATAAAAAATCAAATCTTTACAATTTTAATGAGATGGGAGAAGTAATAGTATTATTGACTTTAAAATTTAAAATTTACTAGACTACTATTATATTTTCGAACGGAACGGAGGTAGCATAACATTTCAGTGAGCATGATTCCAATTCGACGTGATTTTCCACGAAGAAAATGGCTCAGCAAACAGGTAATAAGACAGAACTTGGGCAATAGTGAGCCTCCCCCCATATAAACGCAACATTCAGAGTGACAAATGGATCGGGGAATGATGTTTAATCCTTCAATTGAGGCGATGGGCTGTTTGAGATATCCTTTCTTCTTCCAAAAGTACGTACGGATCAATGTACTGAGGTAATGCCACGTGATCCTGCCCATGGACAAAAGTTGCTCCAAAATACTGCATGCACCAGAAAAAATCATAAAAGA
Organism: Pittosporum tobira; assembly: GCA_032359685.1. Lineage (NCBI taxonomy): Eukaryota > Viridiplantae > Streptophyta > Magnoliopsida > Apiales > Pittosporaceae > Pittosporum > Pittosporum tobira. The sequence goes on from JAUMHB010008892.1 coordinate 22,898, forward strand.
TGATCGCGAAAATAATACTCCATAGTTATGACTTGTGAATAAAAAAAAAATTAAAATTAAAAAAAATGGAGGTAACAGAGAAAATATATTATCAGATTAATATAACAGGAAAGCGTGAAAGCAAGGCCTAAAGCAATCAGGTCAACTATAATATATACACAGCAGCAACAATGAATACATTTCAAAACTACATTAAACTTCTTTAGATAAGTAGCACATCAAACTCGTTCAGAGTACTTCTGGCCAACGGCATGTTCAGCGTAGCCACATTCAGTATCATTGACTGGTTTATAAACAATTAATACATCGCAGATAAGACAATAATGAATAAAAAGCACTAAATATCAAGAGAAGAACTTACAAGGTACAGGGCAGTGAAGGACACAACAGTTATAAGGATCAATGGCCCAAAAGACAAGAAAAATGTTCCTCCAAGGGTTAGCAGGACTTTACCACGTGGAATTAAACCCTGAAATGGAAGGACACTTGAGAGTTCATTTCCTTGAACAATATACATGATGAAAGGAAATTCCGTACAACTATATAATTTCATTCATTTGCCTACATAAAAAATTTATTAAAAAAAAAAAAGTGTATTCATTCCACATTATAAACTAATAAGAACTTGTGCAAAGCCATATGCAAATTTGGGACCAGTCTCAATCCACAGGATACAAGGTTTAAATCAGCAGGCATGCCTTTGTCTCGGACTGCCCTTGTAGTCTAGTAAAATTCAATGGTAGCATCTCAGATAGAAAAAGGGCATATGTATAGAGTTCATGGAAGGCTCAAACCACTCGATATAACTAGAAAAAGTGTAAAATAAGTGGATGCATAACATCAGCAAAACAAGTCATGTAGCACCCTAAATATAATCAAAATTAAATGAGACAAGCTGGAGGGCTTGAGAAATTTACCACTTACATTCATAGCATCACAATTATTAATACAATCCAGAAAAGATTTTAAAATATATAAATAAATAAATAAAAAGAACAATCATGCTACACCAAACAATATGCAATCATTTCTTCATATTACTGTTCATCTTCGGCCTCAAATCTCTTTTTATCTTATCTTATTTTATTTTAATTTTTTTTTTCAGAATAAAGTATGTTCTCCAAATTGGTGGAAATAGACAATGGACAGAATTTCAAGAATAGGTGATTGGCAAAAAGAAAAAAACCCAAGAAAAGTACAGTAATCAAGGGATATGCAAATAATTAAGTAACAAAGTTGATCATCAGAAGACTAGAAAAATGCTAAGGACAAATCTTACATAACAATCTTTTTTCCTTCTCCCTTTGGAGTAAGTTACACAATTTTCTCATCAAATTTAGCTAATTAAAATCAAGTCATCCTGGAGTTAGGTTTTGCAAGTGCTTCTTTTACTTAAGGTTAGGCAGCCAAACCCTATTCCAGTAATTCAATAGCTAGTTAGAATTAGATTTTCAATCACTGCACACTAGACGTTAAGAATTTATAGCTAGGACAATACCAGAATATCACCATACTGGTGAGCCAGGCTCCCCGGTCAGTGTTCATGATCACTTTAGAACATAATTCTCATTGTTCTTTAGTTTTCATTTTCGTAGTACATATATATATATATATATATATTGAATACACACACAAAATACCAAACACATTGTCATAGTGGTATCACCCTAAATTTCAATAATCCCGTCTATGCTTGAATTGTTATATTCACAAAATTAATATAGAGAGTCAGCCATCTCATAACCTTTTTTTTGCTAGTTATTCCCTATGTTCCAAAATTAGAGATACATTACAAAAAATGATGGTTTTTATAAATAGATGCTTCATTACAATATTACATAATAGCAAGGTCTTTTACAACATATTTATTTTAGAGAATATGTGAAAGTTCTTTTACATTTATAATGAAATTAAAATTAAGTATACCATGGTGCTTTGTTGTACTAAAATAGAAACATATCTCTAACTTTGGAACGTACCAAAAAGGAATAACCATATCTAATTTTGGAACTAAGTTAGTGTTAATAACAGCCACCAGATAAGAAGCAGAAAGCCGAATGGTGCAAGTTGATAAAATTATTATAAAACTATATTTTTTTAGCTCTCAATGATGATTCTAGCATGGGCACAGGCCATATGGAAGCTAAAAAGTAAGCACATATGAAGGGCACTTAGCCGCGCATATAAAAGGGAACAGAACACCGTAAACAAAGTGATAAGAAAGAAAGATAAGAATACAAGTGAGACAAAATAACAACTGCTAGACATGTGTAACAGACTAATGAAGAGGAAGAAAGAAAGATCTATCAACCTCAAGGCCTTCACTATTCAAGTCCATGGACCGCTCCCTTTGGTTCAGCAGGCTCTTCTCCAGATCTGCTGAAACGGCACTTCTGTTTGAGAAACCACCATCCTCTTCCTTAAATCTTATCTCATCGTCACCAAAGCTCCTATTGCTTTCTTCAAGTAGAGAATTGGGACTCATGCCGCGTCTCCTTAATTCTTTCATGAACAAAGACTCGGGAGGTTCATCACCTGAAAACCACTTATAACATGAGAGAACTTTTTTCTGTTTTCTTTTTAATCTGAAAATGAGAGAAAGGATAACGCATAAATTCAGATAAGCGGCAGAAGTGTAACTGAAGTAAGATTATCTCTAATATGTGTTTCACTTGATTCCATGGCAGAAATTGAAGAATAGCGAAGTGTATTCGCTGCCAATTCGAATGTCAAATCTCTTATGTAACTGTTAAGTGGCACTAAAGCAGCCTAAATATGACCTACACAGCTTATTATCCATAAATAACACCATATGACAACAGTAAAGTTCCAAAGAACTTGAAGTGGGAGTAGATTCACGATGCAAGCTGCTTAAAAGCCATAAACACTTTTCTCTCTTTTATGTCCTGATGGAAAAAAAAAATCTACTTGGTCTTACAACTAGGCGCCAAGAAACAAAGATTACTCACCCTTTCTCTCTTTTTCATTTTTCCTCTCTACCGGATAAGCTAGCAAACATAAGTTTTTGGCATGCTTACCACACATAGACACCATTTATTCTCATTTCAAGCACAGTTCCATCTCACTAAATTGTGAAGACCTTGACCTTGCATCAAACTCTGCACCTCCCTCTTCATTTCCCCTCGTTTCTTTATATCTTTATTTAACTATTTTGTTCTTTTAATATAAGGAAGCCCAATATAAATGAATCCACCTGAAATCTAAATCAAGACCTTATAGTTTTCATTCTTAGGCATTGAACCCCAAGAAAAAAGCTCTTATTAATTGAACCCTGAGCTATATAGATTTCTTAAAATTAAATTCTTCATTGCATGACTCGAGAGTAATTAAAACTTAGCATTATTCCGTGTCATTAAAAAGTGAAAAACATAAGGTTCGAAATGTTTTAAAGCCTAGAATCTTTTTAGTATATTGTTTCTGCAAGTTGTGAAATTTGCTTACTTTTTGTAATTTTCCACAATTGCTTCAGGTTATTACTACCAATTAGTAAATCCACAACTAATAGAGGAATCCATATGCGTGTCACTAAAAGAACATCAACACCAATAGAAAGAAGTAAAAGGCTAAAAAACGAAGAAACTGAAAAAACACAATAAAATACCATTGCTTTGGTTGTCTCCTTGTCGAACTTTGGCATGAATTCTGAGTCGTCTTCTTATATTGATCAAATATTTCGAATTACCACGGATACTTTGAAAATTGACAAATGTTTTCCAGTTGTTTTCCGAACTGAAACAGCTCAATTTCCGGTTGGATTGCGAGGCTGAGATTGGAGATAAACCGGGTTTCAGTACTTGGAAGGAAGCCATGTCCTTTTTCTTGGGTACCAATTTGGAAATTTAGAAGAATACAAGTTCAAGCGTGCGGCTACAGAGAAATTGAGAGGCAAAGCCGCAAAGGTAGGCGTAATTTAGAAGAGTTTCTATCGTGCGCGTGGATTCTATGGTCTACAAGTACACATGCAGAGGAGAATTATTGGTACTGTAGTCATTGCTGGTGACAAATAAAACGTGGGACTCTCTAACCCAAAACATTTCATAACGTACAATAATAATTTATTATAGGAGTCACGACGACGTACCAATACTTAATAGAAACAATAATGTAAATAAAATATTTATAATTATAAATATTTATTATTTATTTTTTCTTAATACTATTTTTTTAATGTATTTTAATTTATAAAAATAAAAATAATATAACTTGCCATAAGTAATTTGATAAATTACTGATTACTATTTCATTTTAACGTATTTTAATTAATAATAATATAATTTGATACAACTAATTTGATAAATTATGGATTAATATTTCATAAATAATTTGATACATATAACTTTATAAGAATTCGACAAATTAAACCAAATGCCCGCTGAAAAGAAAAGAAAAGAAAAAAAAAATTACAGCAAATGCTCTAGCTCTAGCTCAAGCTCAAGCTCATAGCTTTCTTATTTGGTATTTACTTAATTTGTTTTAGATTTAATTGATAATAATTACAAATCTATAAGCACAAATATATATGTATATACTCCCTCTTCGTTCCATAATAATTGTAACGGTTTTTGATGATTATGTGATACAAATTTTAATGTGCATGAAAAATATATTAAAATATTTTATTTTTAATTAATTTTTTTCTTTTAAATATATTCATATATTATATTTTAAGTTATAATTGAAATATTATAAAAATATATTATTCTAATATTTTTTTTTGATATATTAAAATTTATATCACCAAAATGGTCAAGAAAAAATTACAACTAATATTAGACGGAGGGACCATATACGCGCTTGTGTCATTTACTCATTTGCGTATGACATGTTTTTTTTTTTTTTAGTATTTTTATGGAAACCCATAATCAAAGTAGAATACGAATATGAATTGTTTGTGTCGAAGAAAATTGCGAGGATTTATATATTTAGATTTTTTCAACCAAACATATCCCGTGAGCGTATCGTCTTCGAAATGCAAATGTGAAGTTAAAATGTCGTTGATGTTTTTATCACGAAAGTAATGCTGAAAAATCAAGCTCCCGGACCACATTTAAAACAATTTCAGATATAGAAAATTAATGAAAACCTAATTACAAAGTAGTAGTAGTAGTTGTAGTATTAATTACATTCACCCGTTCATGTCATTTTTGACTTTAAAATTTCCCCCCATCCTTTTTTTTTAAAAAAATTAATGAGAAATTTCCCGTCAGAATTTAAAATGTCACCCATTCATGTCAGTTTTGCATTTGCAACTTCCTACAACAGACTTTAAAATGTCAAAGTTGCTCATAAGAATAACTTTCATTTACACTGAAATCATTCCCCACTTCAGAAATATTTAAATATTGCAAGTTTTCTAATTTTTTGAATAAAACAAGTCTTAACAGAACATATGGATTGGGGTGGCATATGCCACAAAAGTGAGCTTTCAACGACAGAAGATATCAGCATATGCAGCTTTTCCTTACTTCTACATAAATGTTCACACTTGATACAAAATATTGAATATGGACTCGACTTCTGGATCCAATCTAAAATGGTGCCAAAACGACATATGTATGCACATATTTTCATCAATCTTTTTCCCCCTTAGTACAGTTTTCTAGGTCTTACACCAATTGTCTCTACATATGTACACACCTCCGACTGGAATGATATATACACCAAGTTACACACATACACACAAGGGGAGAGGAGCCTTAATTTAGGGGCAAAATAACAAGGGCTACAAGCTATGTACCTGGTATATACAGTATTAACTTACCAAAATGGACACCACCTGAAAGAAGAAAGACATTATAGCTTTGGTTAGAAAGAAGAGTTTACCCGAGCCATTCATAAACAAACGGCCTCTTAACTTTACTCATTCAGCATAGGGGTGTTAAACAAGCCAGATCGAGCTTGGCTCAGGCTCATTAGAAAGCTTGTTTAGCTTAATGAGTTGAGTTGAGCTTGGAAAAAAAAAAAGCTCATTCATCCTAACAAGTTGAGCTCAATAACATCAAATATTTTGAATCACTCATGAGTAAGCTCGGACAAGACTTGGGCTCGGCTCGTCCAAAGCTCGTTCGTAGAGTTAAACTAGCCAAGCTCAAGCTCGCTCAGCTCATTTCCACCCCTAGTTGGGCATCAGAAACTAGGGAATAATTTAAGATGATATCATACCCGACATAATTTTGGCACAGATTTTCATGTGATGTAGCTTGCAGAATAAGCTTCTGAACTTGCAGTTTAACTGAGAGTCCATGCTCAACTTCGTGTTCTCCAGTTATTAAAATACTGTGGTCCAGTGCTTGTTGGATAGAGCTGGTTGATACCGAAGAACATGTAGAAAAATCACGGCCAGTAAGTTTATTACTCATCCGAGCCATAACCACCACAGCACGCTCATTCAAAACCTCATTTGCATCACCTAGTTGATGAACAGCCTACAAAAATCAAATGAAACTAATTACATGATTCACAAAATCACAGATTCAAAAATACTCGCTCCATTCTAAAATATAAGAGCATTATTGACTTTAAAAAGGTGACTTTTAACATTTTTAAATTTAAAATTATATTAATTTATTTGATTATACTCGATACAATTCTGAAAATTTTGAACTATTTGAAAGTACTATTAGTTGCAAAAAACAATTTTTTCAAAACTCACATGGATTACGTTAATTTGAAAACGTTCAAAATCAACATTCAAAAGTCAATAATGATTTTATATTTTGAAAGGGCGGCAGTATTGTTTTTACAAAAATTGAAAATAGAAAAAGGTTACGGATCCAAAAATATTGCATATGGGATTACCTGAAGAAGTTCCCTCTCCCGAGCACCTCGTTGTGGTTGAAGAAGCTCTCTACTTGAAGTAGATTCGTCACTATTCACAACTGGTGGGGCATGAGCACTTGTGAGAGTTGACACCTGAGGGACTTCATTGAAGTTGAAAAGACGCCAATTTATGAGAGGATCATGGACAAAGGCCTGAAATGGAAAGAGGTGGAGAAACAAAAAGTTAAATTCGAATAATATGCCATCCCCCAACCCCAGAAAGAATTTAGCAATATAACAGATGATATGAAAGGATTTATTTCAACGTGAAATAGCAAATATCAAGAATATGTAATTATTGTAATAGTCATTTTCCTAATTAATGGAAAATTATTAGTTCCAAACTGAAGGGTCGTGCGCTAACTTTCATAAATGCTTGGTTACAGATTCAAGTCACGGATACAACCTCTTTATAACAAAGGTAGGTAAGGTTGAGTTCATCTGATCTTCTCTTAGACAGTGCTATTAAGCGAGCACCGTGCACTGGGTATGATTTTTTCTCCTCCATTTGGTTTTTGAAAGTATTCAGTTGTAAGTAATACTAACAAGTAAGAACGCATAAAACGATCCAGTGAAAAGAAAAAATTACTAAAAACATTCCATGTGACCAAACCTCCTGGTTCCTCAGAACAAAATTGACACAGCTTGCTGAAATTAGACAAATAAAAATCATAAAAGGAAATAACTCGCATACCTCCATCATAGCCATAACACTGTCCTTATTTGTTCGGAGTACTTGCATTACATTTTCACATGTAGAACGGAAGTTGCCCTCGATACCACTAACCTCCATAGCTTTCACAAGCATTCTAGTCAGGCGGAATGGAACCTGCTTCATGATTTTACTTTGAGAGGAGCTAAATATATATAATGATTGTAAAAATCATATATCATGTTATACTATTTTTTCTTTCCTTTTAGCAATTCCATTGTGGAGGCACACCTTTTCAGGGAACTTCTCGCGGTTCATTGAGGCTTCAAAGCAATCTCCAAAATCAATGTGCAGTATCTTCCCACTGCAAAATTCCATGATTCGTATTATTAATTTACTAATTATAACTAATAAGACCACTACTCTTTCAATTATAAAGTACCTATAACGATGTAGCATAAGATTACTTGGGTGTCGATCACCTAGGCCAAGAAGGTAACCAACCTGAAACACATCCCACTAATTTAAGTAAAATTCAACAATAAACTGGTGTATATATATGTAAGTTTGGCTGTGGCAAAGACCCCAATAAGAAGTATATTTGGTCAATTAAATGGTGAAATGACAAAACCATTAATGAAATTGATTGAAGGTCAAAACTACCCCTGTTAAAACCACAGGTAATTTTTGAAGACCAGTTGTTAAGATGCATGCAATGAGTGTATAATAGTCAAGCTGTTGGATGGTCGTCTCTTGTAACAGTTTTGCAGTATACAGACCCCAAAAATTTGAATTATAATAACAGCTCAAATTAATGTTAGCTTACTATTCAAATAAAAGATTAATGCTAGATTTACAATTCATCATAAGAAATCAGCAAATCTGTGGTGCCATACAGAGCTAATTCCAACTGAACTTCAAGTGATAGTGCACGATATCATAACCAGGGGAAAACATACCATACTCATGACAGCTAAACTTCTAGTATAATTTGTTCTCCTGTCCAGCCAGACCTCAGAAGTACGACTTTTTAGCCAAAGAACCTAAGAAGAAAGAACCTAAGAATACTTCCACTAAAGAATTCCACAATAGAGAAGAAAAAAATTCTGCTATAGAGTTTCCCAAAGAATACATACCCTTGCCAAATCATTTCCTTCAGTGTTTTCCAGAGAATACTCAAACACCTCCACTTTGGATATAAGTGGCAAATTCTCGTAATCCGGAGCAAAACTGAGCATGTATTTATTCTCTTGATTTATAGTGATCTACAAAATTCAAAGTAGAACACATTGAGAAAGAGAGAGAGAGAGAGAGAGAGAGAGAGAGAGAGATCCAAAGAACTTGAACAAACCTTTCGGGCTTCCCTGTATTCTCGAATGAGATAGTGCAGGGTATCGCAGTTTGGGACCCATCCTATTAACCCACTATTAGGAGATAACGGAATAACAGAGTATCGTTGAATTGACAGATCCTTTTCTGAAGTCTTTCTAGAATTTTCCAACAGAGTGTTCACCAAACCAAAAAGCTGCATGACACGTTCATCTTGGCGTAAATCTTCATGTCCTTTCAGCAAGAAAGCATATTCTTCTCCATCACTTCCATGAATAGTTAATTTTCTAGGACGTTGCTTGGATGTAATAACAACTAATTGAGGAGCAAATGCTGCAATTGTCACCACCGGTGAACCCGCTCGATAGGTTCCAGGAACGGCAAGCTCCAAATTCCGGCACTCCAACAACTCTGGGGAAACAGATTGGAGGTCTAGAGTGGTAAGTGTGGTAAGCTGTTTATCTATTCGTCTGAACACGTGATAATAGAGATCCCAAGCCTGAGTAAGTTCAGCATCTTTGCCAGTTCTCTTATATTTCATGCAACATTCATAGGCTTCCAGTAATTCATGGCGATATGTCTGAATAAAGGCTTTCTCTTTTGCAGTGGTGGTGTTCCTCATCGCCCCTTCCTCGAGCGTTTCATGCAACGGCTCTAGGACCTTGAGCATTCCCTCAATATTATGTTCACCAAAATATAAACGGCTAGCTTCTTCCAATGCCTCATGCCACATTTCATGCCAAAGTATTGCAACCCTTATCAACTCCTTCGATACAAGTTGTGCCTTCACAATCAAAATGAAACAGTCAGATTTTTAATGCAGCAAAATCCACCAGTATAAAAATTCAAAAATATAATTATTTCATTTCACCTGGTCTACCAAAACGTCACTATGCTGCCGAACTTTGTCAACAACTTCCTGAGCTGCAGTTCTACGTAAATTGCTTATGGATTTACACGCCACAAGAAGAGGATACATAAGAGCCTGAAAAGGAGATTGAATCACTTTAGTCATACGAAAGTTGTTATACATTATTGAGAGGAAACCATCGAAACACCATGATGTTGCAATAATATCATGATTCTGGAAGAACCATATAACAAATCAGACCTACCTGTGGATGATTCTGTCCAATCCGTACTAAAAGGGATTGAATCAATTCTCTGACGGCATGATTATTTGAATGAATCCTAGCAATTATCTGAGGCAAAACAACCAACCACGTGTTGATATTAACATGTGCGAATCCTTTTTGCAGTGCCATTTGAACCTCTGCTGTAGCTCCATGGTTGAACCACAAAGTAAGAAGGCGGAGTATATCCTGCAAGGCCAATGCTTTAGGTCAAGATGGATATAATGGTAATTCAGATAAAACTGAGATGACAAATTTGATAATGCAACAAGACGTTAATAAAAGTTAATTATTACTTACCTGCAAACTATCATCCACTCCTTTAGCATGTGCTGCACAAGCTATAGAGTGGAAATATCCAGTGACTGCAGCAACAACAAACTGCCCGGCAACGCTAGGAAGACCTCTTGAAGTATAGTGAGACATCACTGCTGTATTAAAGAGTGCCCATGTATGCCAAGCTTTTGCCCACTTTGGTGCACAATGGGTTGCGTTTCTGAGCGAGCTAAGAATTTCTATGAAAATTGGAGGCGAACAACAACAATAATATTAGTAAGATATAGAAGAAACGAAAGCAAACTTAGATAGAAGGAAAAATAACAAAAACATAAGATATTAATCTTAATTACCTTGTATAGAGTCATCATCCAAGCCAGGAGAAAGTGCTCGTTGCCAAGTTCCAAGTTTCAGATATACACGGGCAAGAAGGGGTACACTAGTACCTCCCATCAAACCATTTGGTATGGCTGGTTGGATACTTGGTGTGTTTGAGAGCTCAATAGCAACATCCTTCAACATAGAAAAGGCTTCCTTACGCTTATGGTCCTCTCCAAGTGACCATTGGTATTTTAAGTAAGCTAGCATTACTTGAGGAGGAGCGTGACACCGCATATTTTCAGCAGTTGTTTCAGGGTCAAACTATGTAAATAAATAAAATTAAAAATCATGTAATCACAAATAAATAAGATTACAAAATCAACTTTAGCATCATCATTACATCCCGTACACAAATACCAACTGACCTGTAAAAGTTTAACTAAAGTAGATCCCGCTTGACTAATCCTGCCACTTTTTCGGCACAAAGAAACAAACTTGAGCCAAGTTTCGCTATCTTCTGTAGGAGGCAGTACAAGTGCCCTGACTGCCAAAAGTGCTTGCCAAACCTGCAATTTCAAATTTGTCAGAATTATGAAAATGCATGAGCAGATGGCAAGGACTGGATTCAGCTGAAAACACAGGTGAAAGCACAATCTTATGCAACATTATTGATATACAAATAAATAAAACTCAATCTTTCCCTCCTATACGCCGAAGCCAATAAAACATTGCCAATTTACCCAGCCATTTCAGATCCCTTAGTATTGACCCAAACCAACAGTGATAATTCTGTATGTCATAGCCCCACTATCCAACCCATATTTCTACTTTATGATCTTCCTCCGCATTTTATCCTTGTTACAAGTAATTATTTATTTCCTACCTGAAGTTGAACCTAAGGGCATCAAGCTACAGAGTACAGAATGTCCTCCCGGGACAAGATCATATAACAAGCACTGCAAAAAGATTATGATGTTTCCAAAGTACAATAATATCATTCATAGACAAATCAAGCTTTGTCTTAAGACTACTACATCATGTTCTAGACAATCTACCTCGACATTTCGTTTCGTGCCTTTTATGCGCTCATTCCACATATTGCGAATAAGGGCCCGTCGCCCTTCAGCAACAGAGGTTGCCACCGGAAGAGTACAGTAGTCAATAACCTGTCAAAATTGGAAAAGAAGAGATGAATATTACTAATACCTTGCTTTCGCATGCTTGTTTAAAAGGAAAATAGTTCAGCAGCAAAGTAACTACAGAAAATAAATGTAGAGTTACCTCCTCCAGTTCTGACAACTGCTGAACACGAACCATATTGCTGTATGCACGTTCATAGCTCTCTAGGACCTAAGAGAAGGAAAAACATAATAATTAGAAAAATTATATTTATCTGCTAAACCCATTGATGGAGATGCTACTTCTTTCTGTTAATACTCCCTCCATTCCAAAATAATGCCTACTTTTGACCTTTTGTCTAAATTATAATTTTTAAAATTAAATATTAAGCGTGTGTATATATGTATATATTATTTTTTTATTTTTTTAAATTACAAAAATTGAAGTTTGTAGTATGTAGTTTCTTATGGTCATATCCACTCCACTTATTAATTTGAAAAAGTGTTCAAATATTAATTCTAAAGTCGGTCAATTTGACAAAAAGAACCAAAACTGGACAGTTAATTTTGGACGGAGGTAGTAAATTTTAAAATTGGTCAAATGTAATACAATATGATACTCCCTCTTTCCCAATTTAAGAAATATCGTTATCCTTTGGTGTATGCGACATGCCGGAAGCACACATCGTTCTTTATAACAGAAATGAAGTATATTTAACAAAAGTTAGCAAAGAGGGGTGACGTTGAAGCACACGTCATATATCTTTCACATATTCCTTTGTTATTGAAAGAAAAATGTGGGAATTTTGACATGTGTGAAAATCTGTATCAAAATACCTTTAAAAATTTAAATTGGGTCGAGGTAGTACAATAAGTTTGTCTGCTCAAGATCGGAAGAAAAAGTCCAAAAACTTAAGGTTGGCATCATGGATTCTATTCAAGAACGGGCAATCATATATTTCTTAACTTTTTTTCACCCAAAGTAACTTTGATTTTCGCTCCCTTTAGCCTACCCTTCATTGGACATTGGATATAATGTCTTTCTTCCTCACTGGAGTAGATTTTGGTTGTTGTTACACTTGCCCAAAGTATCACAGAAAATATTAAGTTTACATTGACTAACACTCAACAAATCATCATCTCCATAAGTAACAGGCTCCCACAACCAAATGTATTCATCGAGTACATAGAGTAAGGCAATGTTGTGGTCTGATATTCTTCTATTTGATTAAACCATCATAAGACAAATAGAACAGCACTTGCTGAAATTGATGCGGTAAATAGGTCAATTAGAAGAATAACTGAGTCATGTAGCCACCAAGTTTACCAAATACATGCTCAAAAGTGATCAAAAATTAAGAAACTAACCAAAGCAGCAAGCTCAGTTGCCAAACATTTCCTTGCTCTCTCGACATATTCACGAGCTTCAACATACTGAAAAACAAACAGTCAAAAATTAGTCAACAAGAAAAAATCAGAAGTGAATTGACAATACAGAACAGAATAAGATACCTTTCCCCGACGAACTAAAAGAACAGCCCTGTAAAATGTACCATTACTACCTCCATCACCAGTTGCAGCAGTATTTCCCAAAACCCTAAGTTTGGTTTCATCACCATCATCCAGCCGAGAAACATACTCAGCCATCTGATCCCACTCGCCCATGTTCCACGCAGCATTCGCAGCCTAGGATGATCATGTTGCACAATTTAGTAAAAGCTGCATGAAAATACACAACAGAGACATAATAGTAAAAAACATTAACCATTGGTGCCATCTCTAGTCGAGCAGCTGGCTCAGCAGGTGTCCAGTACTCCTTGCACAGATTATTTAGTTCTTCCCAGCGAGCCAATGCAGCAAGGCATCGCATCCGTCCTAAAAAACCACACAAATACGAACAAAACATTTTTCAAAACACAACGAATACATCAAGTTCAACAAATCTAACCATACATGACCTACTAAGGTAATTATCCATAAAGTACTAATGGCTAATTCTGTACACGAAAATCCCAAACGAACCTAGTGTAGCATCAAGAACAAGATGCGGACTGGAAGCTTGAGAGGCTTTTACAGTGTATGCCTTGAGGGCGTCATCCCATCGTTGCAATTTTTCATACCTTGGAATGTGCAAAGTACTGTTAACACTTGAATTGGCAACAATCTAAATTTAAAAATACAAAATAAAGAAACACACATGGCAAAATGCCTCATCTCCCACGGTACTTAATATAGCATTAAATAATCATAGAAGAGGGAGTTAAGAGGGTATTAAACTTACCATGACTCTTTCAGTTGTACATCCAAGTGTTGTTGGGCATAAGTTAATATCCCTACTGCAGCCTGAATGCAAAATCACGTACACCCATGAATTCGGTAAGGTTATTGGAAAATGAAAATGGTCAGAGTAAAACAATAGAATTAAGGATAATAATTAGACACCTCATTCTGATGCAATTGATTATTTATATGAATCAGCGCTTCAACTACGGCAACAGGGTTTGCATCCATCCTGTTTGTGCGTGCACCTTCAAATTCCATTTCTTTGTAATGCAAAGCCTTCGCAAATGCTCGACACTGAAATCGAGATTTGAATAAGTCCAAGGCAATACAGATGGATACATGGTAAAAAAAAAATTAGGCGCATTCAGGTTCAATTATGGGCATTGTAAATTGAACAACTCCTGAAAGCAACCCACCTTTTCAGCAAGAGCACCAAGCAATCGGATGTCTATAGGAAGAGGTCTCTCATCATGTTCCATGAATTCTGCCTGAAGGAGATCATTTCACTAGTTGATCAGTAAATTCATGTTGTGGTCCACACAAATGAAACACTTTTCTCCAAAAATAATAGGGAAAAAAGGTATACCAAGTTTAGGAGAGTAGCTAGAATTTCCGGCGGAATATTTGGTGAAGAGAATGCCATCTCTAGACTCCGTACCACCTGTCTTTGACTAGCATCCTTCAATTGTGACCAGCAGCTAACGAAACCCGCTGCAAACAATTCCCGCCCAACAAAAGGCTGCAAATTCCCAAGATTAGAGTCTTGATTCAGAAAGTAGGCAAAAAATACTCAAGACAATCAGCCGCCACACCTGTAACTGTGCAAGCCTTGCACAGGTTCGTAGAGCTGGAGAAGGTGATTCCTTCAGAAGCTCAATGCTAAAATGCCTCATCCATTCTGCCCAATCTTCTTTTGTACTGCGTTGAGAAGCCTCCCCAGCAGTTCGTAGTCGTCCATCATTAACCTTTATGAAAATTTGGAGAAATCATTCAATCTTCGTTATCTTGACGATAAAGATGGAACAGATACTCAAGCCAATATTATTTCATGGTAAGCCAAAAAAGAGTTTCAGGATGTATTTATTGATTAAAAAAAAATTTAAAAATAAAATAAAAAATAAAATCACTTCATATCTCTCCAAGTAATATTCCCACAAACATTGTGGGACAGTCAAAAAGATGTGAGAAGTACCTGGTGGCTTTTAAGTTGTTTGTGCACATTGAGCCCCTCATCTTTAGGGTCATTCTCCACATCACTCAGAGGGTCACTGATAATCTCAACAGGAAGCCGTCGACTCAGTCTCTGCGCAGCTAAGCTTCCCAGGATTAGTGGTTCACGTCTCTGTAAGCGCCCTTCAATTTCTTCAAATTCCTTGTGCTGAAGGTGAAATTACTTTTGCATCAGAAAGTTCACAAGAAGAACAAGTTAAAAAAATAAAAATTGTAGCAAGAAAAGATTACGCGCAAGCGATGTTTTAGCAAAATCTTGTGAATGGAAGGGATAAAAATGGTGAAGTCCTCTCCAAGGGCATGGGCTAGACAACAAAGTGCGTCAACTGCATCCTTACGAAGCTCGTCATTTTTCCTGTACATATAAAACATTAGATAGTTTGAGCAGCAAAAAAAGGTTACCATGTATATTACACTTTTAGAGATCCCTCCCATAAAACTTGATTACAAGCTGAAAATTTCCTCTTATGCTGGAGTTTAAAATTAATGATATTACAAGATTATGGCGCCAATAACCAAGAGAATTAAATATGGTCAGATACCCCCAAAAAAATACCTCGTTTTCATATTAGATCACTAAAACTTACAGCAAGTAAAATAACTGGGAAAGGGCAGCAGTAAGAAAAATGGCCTACCAAGCTTTGGCTTGTCGAGCTCAAACTTGACTTGAAGTCAAACAAGTCCAGTCAAGCTTAAACAAAACAAGCTCGTGTCATGGCAAGTTAAACAAGTCCAGTCAAGCTTAGACGAGACAAGCTCGAGTCAGACATGACACAGTTTGAGCTGACCTCGCTTATTCAAATGGTTGAAAGAGCTAGGCTCATTAATTGAACTTGAGACAAGTCAGGTTTGTAAACAGCCTGCTTCTTTTACAGATTAAAATTTTACTATCTATGTATACAGACTGATGCCATGGGCGAATCCACGTTTAAAACTTTAGAAAAAAATTATTTTAAAATGGTTGATTAATATTGTTTAGATTTTTTACCTTTATATAAGTAATATTTTTTAGAAAATTGGACCTTAACTCCCAAGATAAGAACTTTGCCCACATTTGACAGGGAGAAAATGTTAGTATTTAAATTTGACACCATTATGATTGACAAATAGATGTTAGTGTATTTTCTTACTACATTTAAGTTCGTAACCCCCTAAAGGAAAAATTCAGGCTCCGCCACTTATTGCTGGAGGGGTGTTGGGTAGGCAGTGGGAGGGGGAAGGAGCATATGTGTATTACACGTGTATATGGTTGCTATGTATGATTAAGGCCAAGTTATTTTTTTTAGTCTACATAAGGTACGAAATGGGATAACATACCCATCCAAGACAAGCTTCAGATGATGCACGAGAGCTGATATATGACCAGTAACCTGATGAAAAATAAGTAAACACAGAAAAATGAAGGAAAATAAATTGAAGCAATGTTCAAAATTTCAAATAAATTGCAGACACTGGCATAAGAACTACAAAGTGACTAAAATTAGCTGCATACCTGCACACGAGGAATCAATCTTGTCAATGTTTTGATAGAAGCACGTCTTATTTCCACTGAAGCATCCACTTTAAACAATCGAATGAGTGCAGGCAGAAGTAGGTGCATATGTTCATCTAAAGTCCCTGTAGTGCAAACTCTCTCATGTGAGACTCCCTACACATTTTACATTACTAAACCCCAAGATACTAGAAACAAAGAGAGCTAGCTAACCCCCAAATACTTCCAGGGTGTGGAGAATGTCACGAACGAAAGTGTAATCATTACACCGCTCAGCATCACTCAGGACTTGAATACAGCATGGAAGAATAACAGGAAGATAGGTTCTAAATTCATCATTCAGTGCCAAGCAAAGTTGCTCCACTAGATGCAGAATCTGAGAAATAATAATAATCCAAAGAATGGTTTAATTTGCAGTATGGCCTCAACAGTATGAGACATAATCTAACAACTTTCTAATATAAGAAGCCACACTTACTGGAGATCCGTGCACAGGACAGTTAGCAGCTGGCAAACTGAAGGATGACCATAACTCGGATATCAGGGAAAACAATTCTGGTAGATATTTACGGATGTGCTGATGCACAATAGACACCAGTGTTCCAAGCTTCCAAGTTATATATTCCTTAAGGCCATCTTCACATGTTCTGACGGTGTGAAAGAGATCGGGCAAAACCTACAGATTTTTAAAAAATAAATAATATATCTCAACCTCATTGAAGCATGGTTTTGGTTCCATGTATACACCTAAATATAATGGCATTGCGATGTAACTTAGGAAGTCATGTCATTTTATACTACCATCATTAGAAATGAGATACTTATTTACAAAATTTGCATTCTTCCAAGTTGATAACTAATGCTCAACAAAGATGATGTATGGGAATCAAACAAATTCAAGTCAAGTGTAATGGACTAACCTTAGGCAAGTATGGGACGCAGCCAAGGCCCATTGACTACTCTTGCATTGAAAAAAAAAAAAGAGTTTAGCAACAATGAACCCCCAAGTTGAGAAGAAAATATTATAATGAAACAGTAATATAGCATCTTCAAACACACCAACCTTGAATATAAACATTAGAGATCCAACCACTTTTTGGTGGTAACTAGATGAAGAAGGATCCCTAAGAATTCGCATCAGAGAATTGATTGCAACCTGTAATATAATATTTCAGTTAAATTAAGATAGTAATGAAAATAGTTGTATTTTACAATTTGAAGGGGAGAAGCTGCAGATTCTTTCAGGGCAAGGAAAGATCAATTGGGCATTATTTGTTTCCTTTTTCTGAGTCTTACGTGTTTTTGGCTAAAAGTTTATCTGGGGTCTGCAGTTACCACATTTGTTGATTTCCTGGAAGCATTTGATCTAGGCAGCAATACGTGAGTAGGTGGATAGGTGCTCTACTTCATTTTGTTTTGTTCTGATGGAGGGTTAGTTTTTGCAACATATTTGTATGTAAGGCTTTGTAGGTTGTATACTCCATGTCAATATGGTGCCGCCCCATGGTCGGCTTCTTTGAATACATATATCATTCTATCGGAAAAAGAAAAAAAAATATTGTATTTTAGGTTTATGCTTAACCGTGGCTAGATTATAGGACTCTTTCTTACTACAAACAATTTACAAATAAGGTGAAATAATTCAGCCAACTGGTAAAGTTAACTCATTTTATTATGCGGCAGTTATGGAGGAGGAAAACAGAAGATGCTTTGAAGGGTTGATTACTTGGCTTGTAAGTTGAGATAAGTGCCTCATTTTCTGAACTTTCTGTAGGTGCTGCCCTTGAACGAGGGGTTTTGGTAGTTTTTTAGGGTAGTTCCCTCTGGGTGTGGCTTATGGGATTTGTAGTTTATAATTTTCCCTCTGGTTCCGAACTGTTTTTTCTTTCTTTGGGAAGAAGCAGCTTAGGCAATTATTCTTTGATAAATATAGACTTATCAGCCAAAAAGGGATTTTACCGTAGAAAAATAATCTTCGGAAGTGGCAAAAGATGGCCAAAGATCCATAGGCAATTCATCCATAGATTGAATGTGTTGTCCAGCATCACTGGCTGCACGGGTAACTTCACCATGTGACCCTGGCAAGCTTAGTTGATTTCGCTTGTGCACATGGGGATCTAGAGCACCCATTATTCCAATAACCTGATGGCCACAGAGATTAATGTTAGCAGGAAACCACAATAATCAGAAGGATGATCACTCAGTTTAAATTTGCAACTACCTTCAACACTTCTCGCCTGGTGGACCAAGCCAGCTCACCGTTCAGCAATTTCAAGAGTAAGCCAAGCAACTGAGGATACTCATTATACGGAGTTATGACATAACTGTTACATCAACCAAAAATTTGTAAGAAATGCATATTTGGGGTAAATGACTATGAAGAACTGAACATTTGCACAACTGGAAACATGATAAAATTAGGCCGATCGAAAACCTGCTTTGATTGATATCATAAAGCTACTTGATATAATACTAGATACTTATTACACATTAATATGAATTAAATCCTTCAGTTTGCACCACAAAATAAGGAACCCCCAATTTTCAAAATCTTTATACCAGTCTCCAACCTTCTCAAACAGACCAAGAAAGTAATTTCGATACATTCATACAAAATTGACAGCCAAATTCCTTTTCAATGTTATATTCTTTTAATGGAAAACCTATATAAAATAAGCAAAAGCAACCATGAAGATATCAATGACATACATACCCCGTGCTCTGTAACACCTGTCCAAGAGTTGCAACAGCCACTTCACGTTTTGTAGCGGCTGCACCATCCAACAATGCTTCAACAATCAACGGCATGAGTTCTGAAATATAACGTCTCATGGCAAAACCACCCTGAAGAAAGAACAACAATGCATCACAAAAGCACGTTTGGAGGTTCTCTCTCACACACACACACATATTATAAAAACAATAGGGCAAAAACAGGTTACAATGCAACAAAGATATAGGAATTCAGAGTTTTGAACCTGTAGTTAAGAATGAACAAGAAACTACAAGAGAGAAAAGACCAACCATTTTGCTTAAAGAATTTGCTTTTTGTTTTTGCTTACTGCTTTCGCTTATAAACAACTTGAGAAAAGTAACTTGTGTGTTTGTTAATGAAAAAGCGCTTAGAAGTGAAAAACATTAAGTATTTGGTAATGAAGATACTGATTCACTTATTTCTAGGAAACATGAGAAAGATAGCAAGATAGTACAATAAAAAGTTTGGATAGACGAACCATCAGGTAAAAAAAGTCAAAAACTGAAAAAGTAAGAACATAATAGTAATCTACTCGCCTGCTTATTTAATTTTTGCTTATAGGCAGAAGCACCATATTGATGCTTATGCATATTCCTATAAAAGCTGCTTATAAGCAAATTTGTAAAGCAGTTTACTAAAATACTTTTTGCTTTATAAAACTGCTTATAAGCAGTTTTGATATGACTATAAAGAGTATTAGCTTCGGAAATGGGAAAAGATGAAAATCGCATCTTTAATTAGAGCACTAGGCAACAACCAATTTACCATTTGATCTGCCTGACACATAATCAATAACTCGTCAAACAAATGAAAACACCACATAATATTATTCAAGTGTGATGATAATCAAATAACCACACAGTTACCCACCGCTCTAGCAAGATCACCGACAGTTGCAAGAACTCCACTGATAATGCCATTATTAGCATTCACCCCAGTGCCTTCACAGAGTTTCGCCACAAGTGCCTGAAGCATTAGATAACCATATGGGTAAAGAAGAAATTAAGTAGTAATCCACATAAATGGTATTACTGAACATAACATACGAACCTTATGAATTGGAGCAATGTAGGGAAGTACTAGTCGCTCACAATTGCGAATTAAGCATCCCAATAATTTTGCACTTTCTTCTCTACATTTGCTATCTTGACTGCTAACTCGTAAAAATAAATCAATATTTAAGACTAAGAAACAGGTATGTAAAAAAATTATCACTAGTACAAGTTGAAGATTATCCGATATTATTAGAAACCATAAAAGTTGTTCAAAAGATTCATTGGCTAGAATGTGTATACGCCACCTTTGCTCTAAATAGGTTAACAACTGAATAAGATGGCGACGAAGTGCTGGAAGAACATAAGCTGGATTCTTTTCAGATAACCTCCCAGCTACAGATATCGCATACTCCCGAACGATAAAATTCTGAAATAACAAACCAATAAGTTATATTTGTTCTCTCACCAGCCCTAATCCCCTTGTAGAAAACTCAAAAAGAGGAATTGGAAGTTCTCACCCATTAAACCTTCATCTCAGCCAGAAGGTTTAGATGATTTTAGTCATTGCCTAGAAAAAATTTCAAAAGTTAATATTTTGAATGAGAAACCATACCTCATCATTCAAAGCAGCAAATATAGCGGTCAAACTATCAGCCTGTGCAAGAAAATCATCGAAGCCTCCATTCCCATGTAGCGAAGAGAAGATTGAATGGCGAACAACAACATCAGCATCAGCCACGGCAGCAATAAGAAGCTTTTCCACAATCTGCAAAAAAAAAAATAATAATAATAATAATTAAAAAATTATTAAATTTCATAAACAAATTTAAAAATGACAATCAAATAACAATACCTATATGCAACATTAAAGTGTTGAATTCATCCAAACAAATCTCTATTATCATTCCCAAACAAATCTATGAAATCATTCCCAAACAAATCTATGTTATCATTCCCAAACATCAATAGCATCTTGTAATCATCCTCAAACAATCATAAGCATAATCAACGTTGGTTGTTGTTCGCATTAATGAACAAATTTTACTAGAAATGAAGTACAAATTAGAAGAGGAGGATAAATCCACCATGTCATAACATATAACAAGGAAAAAAGTAATCCTAAAATAGAACATCATCCCAATCCCTGTCAAAATCAGTAACAGATACCTCTCTAACTCTGCCCCTGACCGAAAGGATGATTATAGAAATAGAACATTCTTCACTATAGTATATTTAATATCTACTGAATATGCAAAAGAGTAGTTAATTTTTATATTTGGTTGTTTTGTGTGTGTGTTTTTTCGCGCGCGAGGGGGGGGAGGGGGGGGGAGGAGAGATCAATTAACCACAGAAATCAATAACATATAAGATAAAATATATAAATTTAAAATGCAGGACAATAATTTTTATTAGAATTGCTTTAAAAAACACCTCTTCAACAAGATGTCTTCTCTTTCCCCCAACTCGACTGGACCTGCTAGAGGTATACGGTGCACCCAACATGCCAGAGAATGAATTTGCAACTAATTTGCAGTAACAAAGCGCAGCATCTTTCCTCGTCGCCCCATCCTCATCTTCCAAATATAACATAACAGATTCTCTTGCAAACTCAAGAAGATCATGTCCCTAAAGATTAGAATAGAAAGGTTAAAGTGAATGACAAGCAAAAAGAAGTCAACATATCAGACAAATTAAATACGAGCATACCTTGAAATTAAAACGTGCAAGAGTTTGCAAAGCCAGTTGCACCAGAGCAGAACCACTAAGTTCTGAGATTTGCTGAACGGTACTTGCCACACTGGAACGATTTGACGTCATAGACGTTGGTCTTGTCTGGGCATGATGGGATCGTGAAAGGACAACTGAAATGCATTCCAGCAAGTGGTCTTGAATAGTCGGCAGCAATGATGGAATGCTGAATCATCCAGAAACATTTTTCAAGTAATAATGCTTCAATTGACTTCATACCAGAAAAAAATTACATGTTTCTAGTTTTGGTAATGCACCTGATTGTTATGTGATCAAGGGCTTCTACCAGTGTAAGAGAAAGACCAGCAGCAAACATAGAATCCAGAAGACTGAGCACATGTGGTTCCATAGCGGGCCCCATGGCTTTTGCAATGCTTCCAATACAGGCCAAAGCTTCAAGCGAGGGTCTACCTCTACGAGGGGCAATCTACATACAATATATTAGCTATCAGAAATATTGATTTATACAAAATGAAGTTACTTAGAAGCCCACAGAGACATAAAGTGCATCAGAAGTAAAAACAAAGTTGCGGAAAACATACTGCATCACGAATGTGAGATGTTATTGTCGGCAAATAATTGTAAAGTTCACCATCCAAAGCACCAGCCATCTCTCCAAGAGCAATGAACCCACTGGCACGTTCAGCAGGTATTTTAAGAACAGCAAGAATGTGATTCATGCATATCTGTAAAGGATAAAAACTCTCGTATAAATGCAAAAAGGACAATCCACAGCAAGGTCACATTATGTTCTTCGTCCAAGAACTCGTCTATCAAGGTACAATTTTAAAAATCTTTTCAAATGAAAAGGGCAAGGAGATCAAACAGACCGTTAGATAGTTTGTCACAAAACGATCACGCAGGAAATGTGCAATACGAGGAAGCAAAGAAGTTATGCTGAGGCGGACGAGACGGTCCCTGTGCTCTAGGTACCTCAGAACAATCTCTGCAACTTCTCTATACCTTGACATCATGAATTCACCCGTATTCCTGTCCAGGAAACACAACTTTTATCATATACTACTCAAACAGAGATGGTGAATGTCATTTCATATATGTTGTCCATAACACAAGATAAAAACATTATTATTATCAATTGGGTATACAAATTTCCTTTCACATGTACATGTTAGGGTCTTGAGCCCTTACAAATGCAAAAGGAACCATGCACAACTTCCTCAGGAAGATATTACATACACCTCAATTAGTATTTATTTTCACAAGCAGGAGAGAAAAAAAAGTAATAAAAGTGCCAACAAGATACTTTTGTCTAAATCAAACCAATATATTAACCAACCTTAGTAGCTCCCCGACTGCAAGTAAAGAACCATGTATGCTATGAACAGGAGCATTTCTACCCAGTCCATCTTGTGTGGCCTCAAACATACGGTAGTACCTATTAAAAGCAAATTTATGAGAACAACAGACTTCGGATAATAAAGATATACAATTAACAAACACGCAAAGAAGTTTGTTTGGTTGAACCATCAGATGTAATTCTATCAGAAAAAGACAACTAAAAATCTGAATTGAACATGCCACACAAAAAATTCTGTACTGGACGTCCCAATCTGAAAAGTTCTTGAATTAATATCCTAACAAATGAAAAAATGAAAACACAACAAATAGTACTAAACAAGAAAATGTTTCAAGACGATTCTTCACATATAAGTATATAACCTCATTTATGCCACAGCTCTGACCACCTCCCACGATGGATTAATCATTCAAGGCTATCAGAATTGACGCAGCACAACAAAATCAAAGGTAGCATAAGGAATACCAACATTAGGGTGTCAATTTACAAGTTATACAGTGGGATAATTTGTTGTTAGGATGTCTGATTATTACTCTCTCCATGGGATAATTTCTGCACTATCTTCCCCTAACTTCGTGCTTAATAATGAATAATGAAATGAGTCCAAGTTAGAATCAGTCAATGATCTCTTTTCCTTTCTTTTAATAATTTATGTAATATTCCATTAAAAGCAGCAAAAACAGCCTTCGTTGTGCAAACTTGTTTTTATCCCGATCATTGACAAAAAAAGGTATAAAAGTTAGTCCACATAAAATTATGCTATACAATCTAAGAAGTAAGCACTAACATGTAGGTCAGTGAATCCCCAAATCCGAAATGATAAGAATTAAAAATATCATTAATATTGTTCTATATAACACTAGCTAATATTATGTCTTATATGGTAACATTGTCAAGGAAATTAGAAATAATACTAAAATTTTAATGTGTCTGTATATATATTTATAATCAATTCACTTATTATTTAGATGCGTCAAATCCCCAAATCCCCATTATTTGAGATTCACTAAATCCCCGTATGGCACACCGAATCCTTGCTTCTTAGTATCCACTCCATAAAAAATAACTTAATTGGGCGTAGCTTTATCTCCTAAAATCCAGCCAGCAGACGACCCCTAAAAGATATTAGGCATGTGCATTTCATGCTTCTAAAAAGTCAAGCGGCTCAAAAGTTTCACAAAGCCTTAGTTTAAAATGTTTACACTGATAAGCAATATTCCACTTCTATTCAAGATAGTAAAACATCTGTCACAGCCAATAGAGCAAAACATGGGGGAAATAGAGCTACTAACATCTACTAGCAAACAGGTATAGATCATGCTAACAAGTTGGGGGCATCTGTGAAAACTTCACACTGGGTAGTTTGGAACCATCTATAAGTCTAAGTAACGCAGGCGTGTTAAAAGGTAGCGATGAGCTGGAAATTCGCATGCAATAACTATGAGTTGAAAATTCGCATGCAATAATTTTTGAGTTGAAAATACATGCTAGGTGAAATAATGTGCTGGATGTTGGCACTACACTATCTTGTCCCTGAGCGGAACTTTAGATAATCCATATCAACTAGATAATACACATGCATTTAAAATATTCTTAAATGCCAAATATTGAATTCCAGTATTAAGCTCCTACCACTGTACACGCCAACGCGTCTCACGTTTTTCTATAACACGTAAGCAAGCACGCAATGCCTCCACAGCCCGCTCTCGAACAGCCAATGTTGGATCTCTCAGTGCAACCCATATCGCATCCACAAACTCAGGTACATGAACATTGAATACCGTTGAAGCATTCTCGGCCATTTCCTAAAGTATGAAAGAAACAGAATTTTGGCGTAAGAAATGTACCAATATTTGAATAATAGAACACCTCCTGAACAAACTAAATATAACAGCATGGCCTGATCCTGAAATTGCATGCTGCATTGCGATAAGCATCAGTGCTCTATTAGCACTAGAAGCAGTAAAGTCCAAAAAAGAGCAGCAGAATTAACAAGTGGTAAAGTTTCCTGGGATGGAAACACAATTAACATTCTATACTACGTAAATCATTTAAAAAAAAAAAAAAAAACTCAAAGATTTCAATCAACCAGCCCAAGAATGTTGCACTTACTTTCAAGATTAAGACAGCAGCAAAACGACGATATTCAACTCTTTCACCACGAAGCCATTCCAGTGCATTTTTTACCTGGGAAAACACGATACCTCAGCCCCTTATATCCAAGATACCCCTAAGCCCTTATAACTCAGCCCTTAAATAAACAAGAATATTTACAAGGAGATGAAAATAAAAATAACACACCTGACACTCCACTTCATCTGCAGTCATCGCCCCACCAGCTCTGGCAAGATGGCCAAGAACTCTACTAGCAAGGATTAATATCTCAGGATCACGCTTTGACTCAAATACAGTTCTCATGTAGTTCGAAAATTTTGAAACCTTTGATGCATTCTCGCCTAGTTTCAAGTCTATCAACTCGTCAATAGCCCTCAAAGCTCCCAAATTTTCAGCTATATCGCTGCTTTCTAAAAGAGTAGTTATTCGATCATACAACTGATCCATAAAACGGAAGAAAGCCTCTCCACTCAGATCACGAGCTTCTTCCTCCATGTGTTTCCTCAAAGCTAATGTAGCACCATCCTGTGCATCAAGCAACAAAATAAATTGGCAATCTCATAGATATAAATAAACAAATGCAGGGTACTTAAATACAGATCTAGTCAATATTAGATCCCTACCTATTTGAGTTTTCCCTTTCTTCTCTTTTGTAAATAAGTAAATATATATGTGTGTCTACATTTTTCCCCATATAAGAATTACGAAGCTGATTGTTTAGTGCCCAATAAGGCAAAGCAAACATTATGAGAATGTATCCTTTTAATGATACTAATTATTGTAATTTTAATTACTCTTAGATCTCTAAATGCACAACTTGAATTCAGAATGACGAAAAACTAGCACATACTTAGAAAAAGGAAATCACAATTTTCTTACTATCAACCAGGAAAAAAATTCTATATACATTCTTGTTTGACCCTGTCAGCGCGAAAATTCTGGTTTCACCACTCTTCGCCAGCAATGTGGAAGTCAAAATCTAAAGTTGTAAATTTGTAATAGCCATCAAAACATAAAGTTGTAAATTTGTAATAGCCAACACC